>JBCFYV010000304.1:0-91093 GCA_039000515.1 Timema cristinae
ACTGTAATAAAATAGTTAAATGTTTGAAAAAAAAAAACTGTATTTTTTTAAAAATAATAGTTAAATTTAATTTAACAACAATAAAAATTTTTTTTAAAAGGTTTCGTCAAAAAAAAAATTTAAGTTTAATATATTTTTTTTTAAATTTTTATGCCATTGTAATATTTACTGGAAAATTTTTTTTTAATAGTCATTTTTTTATAAAAAAAATTTTTTAAAATTACAATAGAAAAAAAAAATTGAAAAATTATATTTTTAGTAGGAAAACCCCAAAAATCGGGCGTCTTTTCAGACAAATTTAAAGGGGTGGGAAAAATTTTGTTTGTTTGTTTTTGGGATCTTTTATTTTGTGAATAATTTAGTTTTGACATGTTTAAAAACATTGAATAAAAAGATACAAAGACAATCCCCCCCCAAAAAAGGGGGGTTTCCCGATTGCCCGTGGTAGATAAAAAATAAAACTTTAAAAAGAGGAAATTTTGGAGCCGGGGGGGTTTTTTCGTTACCCCTAGTTCGGGGGGGAAATTAAAAAAAAAACCCCCCTGTCCCCGGGGTAATTGGTCGACAGGGTTTAAAAATTTTAAAATAATCCCCCTAGAGAAAACAAAGGGGTTTGAAAACATGGGGGGGGGGGTTGAGGATGTGGTTTTGGGAAAATGAGGTGTGAAGGGGAGAGGATGGGGTATGTGGGGGTTTGGAAAAAGGGGCACCGGGGGATTACGTGGGGGGGACGGGGAAAAATGGACAGGGGGGCCTCCGGCCTCTGGTGGGGGCCCGGGGCATTAATATTTTTAAAGTGGAAGAATTGGTTGAAAATAACTTGATTTGAGTTATAAACTGTTTGAAAGATGTTGTGATTATTTTTTGTTTTTGTTTTATTGGATTTGTATGAACCGGATTGTTGTATGGTAGAATGTCTTTAAAAGTTCGGTTTGGGCACAGGCACGAAATCAGGGAAGGGCGGAGCCCCCAACCGGGGGGGTTTTAAATTTTGGTTTCCCATTTTTTTCCCCCTTTGGGGAAAATTTAAAAAAAAAGGGCCCCAAAAATTTTGAATGCCGCAAAAATTTTTTACGAAAAAAAAACGTGTGAGAATGGGTTTTTTTTTTGTTTTTTTTTAAAACCTTTAGGGAGTGAGTATTTTAAAAAGGGAAATTTAATTGGAAATTATATAAAAAAAAAGGGGGTAGAGGTTTTTTGAATATGTCTGTTTTATGTGGATTTTTAATGTTTTTAGAATTTTGTAAAACCTTTTTTCTTTGTGCTTCTATATTCAGATGAAACAACTAAAAGTCCCTTTTTTTTTCGAAGTTTCCCCCAAGGTTTTAAAATTTAAATTTTTTTGGCCCAAAAAGATTTTTGGCCAACCCCCTTTTTGGAAAATCCCCTTTTAGGCTAATGCCTTTGGCCCCAAAACTTTGGGCCCAAAAATGTTTTATAAAAAGCCTTGGGCCCAAAAACCCCCTTTTGGCCCCCGTTTTAGGCCAATGACTTTTGGTTATTTTTTAGGAAAAACCCCTTTTGGCAAATCCCCTTTTGGGCCCAAAAAGCCTTTTGGGAAATGGGCCCCCCTGTTTATCTAATGGTCCTTTTAAAGATATTCTGTTATAAAATGGAAAGGGACCAGCCTACCCCCTGAGGCCCCCTTGATTTAAAAAACTATAGGCTTTGGCCCCTTTTGGGGCAAATTTTAAAAATTTAAGCAAAGGTTCTTTTCGAGTTTTGAGGAAAAGGAAAAAACCATAAATTCAGTGTTTTTCCCCAGTTTAAAAAAGAAAGTATACGCCGTATTCTTGATCACCCAAAAAAAGACATTAGAAAATTTAAAAACATTTTTAAAAAGTACTTTGTTTTATTGGCCCATATCCCTCAAGAACCAACTTTTGGGGCACCCTTTTTGATGTGTGTAGGGAAAAAAAAAAAAAACAAGGCCCTTTTTGAAGTTTAAGGGGGGGGGGTGAACCACTTAAAGGTTGACATTGAAATATTGGCCCTTTCCCCGGCGAAGTGGTGGAAAATTAATTAGGGGGTTTTTTTTCAGCCCCCTTTCTTTGGGGGTTAAAAAGGGTTTCTGCCAAAAACCCAAATGCCCGTGGAAAGGCTGGTAGTTTTCATCAGAGGGTTTTAAAACCCCCACTTTAATTCACCCCAAAAAAAATTTTTAAATTTTTTAGAGGCCGTTATCAGAACTTGTGTGATATAATTTCAGAATTTCAAAGCCCCAACAATGCTTAAAAAATAAGTTTTTTTGGGTTTTTTTTGGGGAAGGGTTTAATCGTACGTTTTTTGGAGATGAGTTCGGTAGGAAAAAGAAATCAAAAAGACGGGGGGAAAAATTCCCCATTAAAAAATTTTTAAAATTGTCGATGTAAAAAAACCCCAAAAACCCCACCCCTTTGGGGGTTTCTGTTCGAAGAAAAGTGTTTTTCAAAACGATGAGTGTGGGGGAAAAAAACGTTTTGAGTAGAAAAGGGGAAAATGTTTTTAAAATTTAAAACCGTGGATTTGTTTTGTAAAATTGAAAAAGAAAAGTTGGGAAAAAAAATTTTTGTGGGACGGGGAAAGGGCAAAAGGGTTCAAAAACCACCGTTGGGGAAAACAAATGAAGTAGGTGACCAAAAAGTGGGGTTTTTTAACCCCAAAAAGGGAAGGTTGATATCTAGTTACCCAAAAATGGGGGCCCCCCCCCTCAGGGAAAGATTTTTGGTGGATCGTTTTAAAAACAAATTTAAACCCCCCGAAACCCCCTTGGCCCCTTTTTAAAAGGGTAAAATCTACTATCCGAGATCCACATGAGAAGGGTTAGCCCCCCCAGGGTTTTGGTCAGATGGGGTGGGGGGACCAAAGGGGGTTTTGGGCGTATATGACTTTTTTTTTTTTAAAAAAATGGCATAACCCCCCGAGTAAACCCGAGAGGTGGAAAGTAAAAGTCTTCAAAAAATGGGAGTGGGGCCCTTGGGGAAGGGAAAAAAGTGTGTTGTATCAGCTGGTTTAAAAAGCAATTTTTTAACCCCATTAAAAAAAAATGAAGAAAAAATTTTAAATAAAAAAAAATGCTTTACTTTTAAAAAAGTTTTTTTTTAAAATATATATAAATATTATATATAAATTTTAATTTTTTAAAAAAAGAGGTAGGGGGAAGGTTCCCCCGCAGTTGAAAAAGGTTTTCCCCAAGGGCGTAGGGTGGGCACTCCAGTGTAAATATGTGGGTTTGGGGTTGGGCGGTGAAATAGAGGGTTTTTGTGTCTTTGCTCTGGGGCGGGAAAATTGTTTGGGGGTTTTAGTATAATACCAATTTTTTGAAAAATATTAAAAATGAAAATGACCAAAAATAAAATTCTTTGAAAGGGGGAAGATTTTTTTTTTATTTTTCCAATATTAGAAAATCATTTTATTAAAAAGTTTTTTAAAAAAGTTTAAAGTGGCATTAAATTTAAAAAACTAAAAAAATGTAAAAAGGAAATAATTAATTTTTTTTTTGTTGTATTTAAAATATAGATCTTCCCCAGTTGGGCTTTATATTGAAAATATTTTCAATGATAGATTGTAAAGTCAAATTTTTATATGATGGAAAAATTTTAAAAAAAAATTTTTTAAAAAAATTGAAAAATTTTTTAAAAAGATATGGGACAACTTTCAAAATTAAATTTAAAACCTTTTTTTCATTTCAAAATAGAAATAGCTTTTATCGATGAAAAAACCCCTTTTGGGGGAAATTTTTTAAAAAAAATTTTTTTGTTTTGAGAGTTAAAAAGTTTAAAAAAAAAATGACGAAAAAATTTCCCCAAGGTAATGTGAAATTCCCCAGGGAGTTAATGATGGAGAAAAGGGGCCCCCAAAAGATGATTTCTGTTTATGCGGATAGGGCGGGGCCCTAGTAAGAAAAAATTTTTTTAAAAACTAAAATTTTCTTTTTCCCCCAAAAAAAGTTTCACTTGAGCAAAAAACCCCCCCCCCAAATTTTTAAAAATTCAAGTGTTTGGATTACTTATGATTCAGCGATTTAAATTTGGGGGAAAAAGATTTTTTTTTCGAAAAAAAACCCCTTTTTTAATTTTTTTATCGTGTTTTCAAGAACAATTTTGTATTATGAATGTGGTTTTTTAGCAAAAAAAATTACGATAGTTATGTAAAACTTATGTGATGAATCCTTGGGTGAAGTAACTTTCCCCTAACGTTCACACTGCTTGAATTGCTGTTCAAATTTTGAAGTGAAGGCCCTTTTTAAAACCCCAAAAAAGGAAAAAATCTGTTTTTGGTTGTGCATGAAAAAATCGCGTTTAAATTTATTAAAAAAATATCAATTGAAAAGGTTCCCTTAATTAATGGGTTTGATGAGAGAAAACCCTTTTGGGAAAAAAGTAAAAAAAAAAAATTTTTTTAAAAAAATACAATATTTTTAAAAAAAATTTTTTTACTTTTTTTTGCAGATGGGGATGAAAAAATTTTTCCCAATTTATAAAACTTTAAATATATAAATTTCAGTTTTAGTTTGTTTAACAAATTTAAAGGGTATAAAATCAAAATATAGAATGATGGTTTAGTTTAGTTTTAAACCCCAGGGTTTTTAAAATAATTTTTAAATATGTAAAAAAAAAATTAGGTACCCCCTAAATTTTTTTTTTTTGAAAATTTATGTTCTTAAATAAAAAACCCCCATGTGCGATTTAAGGGTAAAAATTCAAAAACCATTCCGGGGAAACCCTAATTAAAGGGGCCCCAAAGTTCTTTTCCCAGGCCCAAAAGTTTTAATCGGGCCCCTTTTGAAGAGAAAACCATTTTGTTTTTTGTTTATTTATTTCAGCTTTTTATTTTTCCCCCAAATTTGGGTTTCGGTGTGGACGCAAAAAATTTTTTAATAAAAATTTCTTTTTTTAATTTTCGTACTTTTTGATTTTGCTTTGTTATGTAAAACTTGTACAACTAAAATCATTAGAAAATTGTAAAAACCCCAATATAATGATTCGTAAAAATTTTTTTAAAATTGGTTGAATTTTTAGTAATAGGTGGTTTTTTATCTTTTAAGAAAGTGGGGGGTTTTAAAAATTTCCCCGATGGGAAATTTTTAATTTTTTTAAAAAGGGGGTTCCCCTTTTTTCGTGATGAATTAAGAGAGGGCTGGATTTTTTTTGTCTTTTTTTTAGATATAAGTTAATATAGATTGTTGCGATAAAAACGTCAGTTCATAAAATTTTGTTTTCAAAAAAAAGAAAAAAAATAAAAACGTATCAGTTTGCTTTAAAAATATAGGGTGGGGGTTTTTAAAAATTTTGAGGGCTGGTTTTAAAATCGATCAGGTACATTTTAAAAAAAATTGTTTCTTGTCATAAAATTTTTGGGTTTTTGGGGGGTTTTTCCCCTTTTTTCCCCCCAAAAAAAGGGTACTTTCTCCCCCGGGAAAATCCCCCAAAATTGTCGGCCACGGTTTTAAACTTTTATTTGGGGAAAGTATTTTACGGGCTTGTTGTGATGGTTTTTTTAAAATTTAAAAAAAAAAATTGTAAAACCTTACAATGGCCCCCGGGTAGGAAAAGGAAATGATGCCCCCTTTTCATGATTACATTTTCCCTATTAATTCGTTCTAAATTAAGGGTGGAAAGTCTTTTTGTTAGGGGTAAAGGGGTCGGTGGTTGCCATGTGAGGGACCAAAAAAACCCTTTAAAAAAAGGGGAAAAAAGTATCCCCCTTTTAATTTTTTTTTTTACTTTTTCAAAGTGTTTTTTTTTTTTAAAAATTTTTGGGTTTAAAATTTTTTTGTTTAGGGGTTTGGTTTTTTTTTTAATGTTTACTAAAAAATTTGGTAGGAGGTTTAGTTTTAAGGAATAACGATAAACCCCCAATTTTTTTTAAAAAATTTTTTTTTTTTTAAAAAAGGGTTTTAAAAAGAAAATAATTTTTTTTCCCCTCTGGAATGTTTTTTTGAAAATTTTAAATTTTTTTTAAAATTTTAGGCGAAAAAAACTTTTTTATTTTTTGACTTGTTATTTAAACAGTGTTATTGAATTGTAATGAAAAGGGTTTTTTTAAGTGGTTTGGTTTTTTTTATTTTTTGTTTATTAACTTTAAATGTCAAAACCCCTTTAATTAGTTTTTACCCCTATTACCCCCTTGAGTAGATGGTCCCAAGATTTTCATTGGGGGGTTTGTTCAAAATGTAAAAAAAAGACGGGGGGAAAAAACGTTGGTTTGTTTTGTTTTTTTAAAAAAATTTTTTGTAAGTAGAATTTGTATAATAAAAAGGTTAGGGAAAACCTTTAAAAACCCCCCAAAAAAAATAAAAAAATTAAAAACCCTTTAAGACGGGTTTTTCCCCCATTTTTTTAAATATAAAAGGTTTTTTTTTAAAATTAGGGGGTTGGTGGGAAAAAGTGAAAACCCCTTTTTTTAAAGGGTTTTTAAAAAATTTTGTTAGTATTTAAATTTTTGGAAAGGGAAAAAATAGAAGTTAGTTATTAAAAATTAAAAAAAACCCTTTTTTTTTTATGATCAAATATTCTATATGAGTGTTTCTTTGTAATATTATAAAAAGGGATACCTATAAAATAATACAAAAAATTTCCAAAAAAGTTATAAAAATTCCCAAAAAAAGCGGTTAAAATTTAATTTTTTACCGTTTTCCAAACCCAAAAATTTGGGGTAATTAGTTTTAAATTTTTTTTTATTTGTAGTAAATTGGGATAGTAATTTACGAATATTTTATTTATTTTTATTTTTTAAAATTTTTTGATTTAATAGAAGTCAAAAAGTGGTATTTACATTTAAATATGTATGAGGGGTATTATTTTTTCCCCCTTGCCCCCCAAATTTTTTTAAAAACCCCTTTTTGTTTTTTAGTTGTGTTTAGTGGTACGGAAGGGTTTAAAAAACCCCGTGGCCCCATAAAAACCAAAACAAGGAAAAAAAATTGTTAAAAAAAATTAATAAAGGGAAAAAAAAATTTGGGAAAATTTTTTTTTTGGGTTTATACTTCAAGAAAGTTAAGGGGAAGTTTTTAATCCCTTTTTTTAAAATTTTTTCAAAAAAAATTCCCCTTTAAAAACAAAAAAACATTTTATATAAAAAAATTTTTTTAAAAAAAATTTTTAATTTTTAAAATTTTTAAAAAAAAATTTTTTAAACCCCAAAAAATTTTTTTTTTTAAAAAAAAAAACGTATTCTTATTTATCGAAAAAATTTCAAAGAACTTTTTAAAAAATTATCTTTTAAAAACAAAATTTTTAAGAATTACAAATTTTTAAAAATTTTTGCGTAAGTAAACTTTAAATTAATTTTTTAAAAAAAAAAATATAATTATTTAATCATTCCCCCCCCCCCAAATTTTTTAAAAAAAAATTTGGTTTTTTTAAAAAAAAAAAAAATTTACAAAAAAATTTTTCCTTTTAAAAATTTTTTTTTTAAAAAAATATTAATTTTATGTTAAAAAAAAATTTTATTCCCCTTTTAAAACCCAAAAGCTAGGGGGCTTTTAAAATATAAATTTTTTCAAAAAAAAAGGCTTTGTAAATATTTAAAAAAAAAAACCCAAAAAAAGGGTAAATTTATTTGTATGTCAATTTTCCGTGTATATATATTGCTGATTTAACAAAATTTTTTAAACCCCTTTTTAATATTTTGGGAAATTTTTTTAAAAACTTTTTCAATAAATACGTTTTCCCCAAAAATTTCCCCCAAAAAGCTATCGGAAAATGTTTTTTGGGGGTTTTTTGCCCCCCGGGTACCCTTTTTAAAAAAATTTTTAAAACCCCTTTTCAAAAAACTTGGAAATTAAATCATACATTGTTTAAAAAACCTAATTTTGGGGAAAGATTTAAAAAAAAAACCCCGATAGAAAATTATTAAAAAAATTGTATGTGTTTGGGGGAATTTCAGGGTTTTTATCTTGGCAAGGATCAAAAAAAATTTTAAATCGACTTTTTTTTAGCTCGGGTTAATTTAAAAATTTAAGACCCCTTTTAATCTCTAGGGAAAAATTTTTTTTCCCCTTTTAAAATTTTTTTTTGTATGAAAAGTAAAATGGGTTTTTAAAAATGTTTGGTTAAAATTTTTTAAAAAAAAATTAAAAGTGAAAAGAGTGAAAACTAAAAAAGTTTTGTTTTAGTAGGGGGGTTTTTTTAAAGGTGCGATGCCCCTTTTTTTGTAAGGATGGAAAAAGTTTACCCCCAAAATAAATTTTTTTTTTTTTAATTTTTTTGTAGTGTTCTTAAGTTCTTGTGGTTTTTTTGTTTTGGGTTTTGTAAAAAAATATTAAAGGGGTTGGGTTATAAACCTACCTTTTTTTAAACTTTAAATTATCTCGATTTTTGGTTTAAATATGGGCCCCCTTTTTATTTAAAAATTTTAAAATTTTTTTAAAATTATGAGCTAAAATAAAAAAATATGGTTTTTTTCCCCCAAAATTTTTAAAGATTTGCTAAAGCTTTTGGTGTTTTGGGGGTTTTTAAAAAATTTTTATTCCCCTTAAAATGTGGCAAAAAAAACCCCAAACTCTGTTGTTCGAAAATACTTTAAAAAAAGGGTTTTTTTATTTATCAAAAAATATATTTTTTGCGCTGTCACTTTTGAAAATTTTATTAGCAATATTTTCAAAAAACAAAAAAAATATAGAAAAAAAGTTTTGGGGGTAGCAAAGAAATAGTTTGAAATTTTATTAGTTAGCAATGAAAATTTTTTCCCAAAGGGTTTTTTTTCTAGGTGATGGGAAACATGTTTTAAATTTAAAAATAATGAGAGCGCAAGGGCGAAAGTTTCATTTTTGGTTTTTAAAGCAAAAAGAAAAAATTTTTTATTTTAAAAGGAAAGGGGGGAAATTAAAAAAAATATACAAAACCCCCTTTTTTAAAAGGGTTTTTAAATTTTTGGGTTAAGAAAGGGGGGTTTGGGCCCGGGGGGGCCCCGGGGAAAAAAAAATAATTTTTTTTTCAAAATTTTGTAATTTTCTTTAGCTCCCAAATTTTGGCGGTGGATGATTTTTTTGGGAAAAAAAGCAAAAAAAAAAGTTCAATAAATTTTCCCCGCCCCCCCCCTCAACCCCCCCCTGATCATTTTTTTAAAAATTTTTGTCTCAAAAAATATTTGGAGTGGTTTCTTCCCCAAAATTTTAAAACCCATTTTTTTTTAAATTTTGGATATTTTTCCCCAAAATTAAAAAAAAAATTTGGGGGTTAAAAAAGAAATTTAAGGGCCCCCCTTGGCAAAAATTTCCTTAAAGTGTATTCCCCAAAAAAAATTTTTTTTTAAATTTTTGACCCCCCCCCCTCCCCCCCCCCCCCGAAGTAATTTTCAGTGATGACTTGTTTTTTCCCCAGGTCAGTTATCACGAGAAAAGATTTTAAAAAGGAATTTTCTAAGGTTTTTAAAAAAAAATTTTTTTTTTAGTACTATTTGGAATATCCCCTGGTTTTTAAAAAAAAATTGGATGGTTTAGATATAATTAAAGTTAAAACTGGATTTTTATATTTTTATATTTTTTAAAAATATTTTTTTTTGGGGCCCCCCCCAAAAAATTTTTTAAAAAAGGGAAAGGGCCTCTAAAAAAAATTTTTTTAAAAAAAAATTTCCCCTTTAGAAGTTTTTGTTTTTTGATAAAAAATTTTTAAAAGTTTTTTTGAGAATATCAGGGGTTTGTGAAATACGTCTTGTTGGGGGGATCTTTTTTTAATTATTTGGGAAAAAATTTTTTCTCCAAATTTTTAAAGAAATATCGAGTTTAAAGAAATTTTTTAAAATTTGTGTTGTTTTGGTCGAAAATTAGATCCTAAAAAATTTAAAAAGGGGCCCCCCGGAAAAATTTTTTTAAAATGGGTGTTCTTGGGAAGCTATTTTAAATTTTTGTTCTTTTTTTTTTTTTGACGAAAGATGCTCTAAAAATGTTTTTTAAGCATTTTAAAAAAAAAAATTGTTTGGGGGGTTTTTTTTTGCCCCTGAGAATACGTAGGGGTTTTTTGGGTATGATGAAGCTACAGTGATTGACAGTCAAAAATTTAGGTTATCCCAAAAATTTTTACTGTCAGAAGTGAAGTGTAAAAATGTTTTTGCAGATCTATGGTTCGGGTAGGGTAATTTAAATTTTGGGCTGGTAATTTTAAAACCCCCAGCCCCTGGTGTCAGCCAGCACCAAAAAACCCCTGGGTATGTTAAAAAATTTGGAAAGATAATGGACACAAATTTAAAAATTGAAAAAGGGGTTTGGGCATTATTTAAAAGTTCCATTTAAGTTTTATATGAAAAAAACCCCAAATTTTTAAAAGGGAAAAAAAATTTGTAAAACAATAATTGATTAAAAAATTAATATGAAAAAAATCTTTAAAATATTGTTAAAATTTTTATTTAAAATAGTTTTTTTTGTCATTTTGGGCCCCCTTTGTTTTTGGGAAATTTTTTTAATAAAAATTTTGGGAGCAAAATTTTTTTAAATTTTTTTAAAAAATTTTTTTTTGAGGGAAAAAGCTGGGTTTTTTCCAAAATTTAAAAGGGTTTTGGGTCAAAAATATTTTTATTTTTATTTAAAACCCCAAAAATTTTTTAAAGATTACTAAAGAAAAATTTTCAAATTTTTTAAAAAAATTTAAATTTTTTAAATTTTTTATTTTGGTTGCAAAATAAATTTTTTTTTTTTTAAAAAAATTTGGGTTTTTTTTTAAAAAATTTTCAAAGTTGTTGCAAAAAAAAAGAACCCCTTTTTTAAAATTTTTTGGCTAAAAAAATAAAAAAACTACCCCTTAGATTGTTAATTCGTTTAATATTTTTTAAATTTTTTTTTTTTTATATTAAAAAATTCCCCCCGGAACGGAAATAAGGGCTTTTTTTTAGTGGTTATCTCCCCCAGAGCTACCCCGGGTTTTACTGCTTTTAGGGGATTCCCCAAAAATTTAAAGGGGAGTCTTTTATGGACGTGGGGGAAAAAGTCATATATAAAGGGGGGATAATTTAAATTTTGGTTTTGAGTATAGATAACGCGTGATTGGTGGGGAAAAGGGTTTTGGGTATTTTTTAAAACCCCGTTTTATAAAGGGGCCCAAAAAAAATGGTTAAAATAAAGTCGGGGGGAGCCCCCTTGGTTTTAGGGGAAAGGGGAAAAACCTCTGTGGGGGGGTGGGGGTCAATATCGGCCCCGGGAAGTGTATTGATTTCCAAAAAAATTTTTTCACCTCTGCAGACATTTGGTGTGTGGAATGAAAAGGCCCCCCCCTGGTTTGGTTTCCCCCGTTTTAAAATGTAGGTTCCCTTTTTTAAAAATCACCCTCCATTACATTAGGTAAGTGGTAAAAATCGTACAATTTCAAAAACGCGGTGTTTAAAGTTTTTAATAAAAAACTTGGGAAAAAATTAAATTTTAAAATTTTTTCCCCCCCTTTGAAAAACAATTGGAAAAAATTAAAAAAAATTTTTTCGGGGGGGGGGTTCTTAAATTTTATTCATTAGTTACTATTTTTTGAACTTGACTATCCCCCGGGGGGCCCAAAGAATTTGTATGTTAAGCGACTTATTGGGTATCCAGGTTCAATAGATACTGAAAATAAATTTTTATGAAAAAAAAAAAAATAAAGGAAGTGGGTATGTATGTATTTATTAAAAAACCCCCAAGGAAAAAAGGGTTTTTTTTAAAATGTAGTCAGATCCAGTTAAAAAATTCGGTCAGGTGAAAAATTTTTTTTTATATTCAATCATTGGTGGTTTTTCAGTGATAGGGTTTTTTTAGGTAAAAAATTGTTGTTTATTTAAAAATAGGTGTGATTGCGCCCCAAACACGGTTCGGCACGGTAAAAAATGTTGTTAAAATTAATCTGGGTGTTGCGCCCCTAACGGTTTTGGTCCGGGGGAAACTTTTTTTTTTATATTAAAATTTGGGTTTAAAGCAGCCCTCACGGTTCGGTCAGGGTGAATAAATGTTGTTTATTTTCACTAAAGGTTTTTGATTGGCCCCACCCGGGGTTTGGGCGGGTGAATAATGTTTTTTTAAATTTTAAAAACCCAGGTGTGTTTTTCAGTCCCCGGTTTTTTCACGGGTGAATAAGTTGTTTATTTAATATGGTGTGATTGCAGCCCCATGGGTTTTGGTCAGGTAAAAAACTTTTGTTTTAAAATTTTAAAATGGTGTGTTGCAGTCGTCACGGTTGGGGGAGGTGAATTTTTTGTTGTTTTTTTACATATAGGTGTGATTGCAGGATAGGGTTTTTTTTAGGTGAAAGTTGTTTTATATTACATCTAGGTGTGTTTTAGTCCCATACGGTTCGATAAATTAAATAATGTTGTTTATATTATCATAGGTGTGATTGCAGTCCGTAGGGGGGGTAGGGTTTAAACAGTTTTTCTTATTTCAATCTAGGTGTGGTTGCGTGATCAGGTTGGTACGGAAAATTTTAAAGTTGTTTTTTTCCCCAAACATAGGTGTGATTGCCCCCCGACCCGGTTCGGTCAGGGTGAAAAATTTGTTTTTTTTTAATCATGGGTGTGATTGCAGTCCGTTTGGGTTCGGTACGGTAAAAAAGGGTTTTTTTTATTAATCTAGTGTTTTTGGCCCCCGATTGGGTTTTCCGGTCACGGTAAATTTATTTTTGTTTTTTTAATATGGGTGATTGCCCCCCGTCCGGTTCGGTCACGGGAATAATGTTTTTTTGTATTCACTATGGTGGGGATTGCCCCCTTTTTCCCGGTTGGGGCCCGGGAAAAATAATGTTGTCTTAAATTATAGGTGTGTTTGCGGGTCGAAAAGGTTTTCGTTACGGTGAATACTGTTGTCTTATTTTTAAAATAGGGTGATTGAGCCCCCCCCGGTTGATACTTTAAAAAAATTTGTTTTTTTAATGGGGGTTGTAAATTGCATGACCCGGGGTTGGGGTCACGTGAATCATGTTGTTTTATTCACATATAGGTGTTTGGGCGCCCGGGGGGTTCCCCGGTAAATAATTTTGTCTTTTTTTAAAAATGGGGTGTGATTGGGGTTCCCCCCCGGTTCGGTCGGGTAAAACTTTGTTGTCTTTTTTCCATCATGGTGTGATTGCGGGCCCGATAGGTTGGTCACGGGAATACATTTTTTTTATTTTAAATAAGGTGTGATTGCAGTGTTAGGTTCGGGCCGGTGAATCATGTTGTTTTTTCACATATAGGTTTTGATTGCAGTCGTCCTTTTGGGTCAGGTGTTTAATGTTTTTGTTTAACATATAGGGGTTGAGTGGGGATAGGGTTTGGGTTTCACGGGTTTCTTTTTGTTTGTTTTAAATTTTGGGTTTTTTGCGTCGGGGGGTTCGGCCCGGGAAAAATTAATGTTGTTGGTTCACTCAGGGGGTTTTGCAGTCGACCCCGGGGGTTTTGGGTTTCCGGTGAAAATGTTGTTTGTTTCAATTTTAGGTTAAATTGCAGCCCGCAGGGTTGGGTCACGGTGAATAATGTTTTTTTGTTTTCCCCAATCATGGTGTGATTGCCCCCCGATCCGGTTAGGTCACGGTAAAAAATTTTTGTCTTGTATTAATCTTTGGTGTGTTGAGCCCGATCCGGCCCGATACGGTTGGCACTTTAAAAAATGTTGTTTTTTTCTTTTTCCCGGTTTTAAAACATTTTAAAAGTTTGCGGGGGGGGTTTTTGAAAAAAGGGGAAAAAAAGTTGTTCAAAAAATGTTTAAATTTTTCTTTTTTTATTGGCTCTTGGAATAATGGGAGAGAAAAAAATACCCAAAAAAAAAAACAGGTTTTGTTGTTTAAAGGGGGAAAAATAGAGGGGGTTTTGTTTACTTTTTTTTGAAAATTTTTATGAAAAACCATTTTTTAAAAATTTTTTCAATGTTTGAAAAATTTTTTAAAAATTTTTTTTAAAAAAATTTTTTTTTTGGAAAAGGTTTTTAAAATTTTAAAAGGGGGCATTTTTTTAAGGTAAAAAGAAATCTTTTTAATAAAAAAATTTTTTTTTTAAATATTAAAAATAAAAAGAAAAAAAATTTCCCCCTGTTTTTTTTTTTATTATGTTTTTTTTGGGTTTTTAAAATTTAAAAAATTATTCTTCATATTATCCCAGGGCAAACCCCCGGAAAAAGGAAAACTTGTTTCAATATAATGTTTGTATTGGAAAAAAAAAAATTTATGTAAAAAAAAATTTTATAATACCTTTTTGGCGGGTTCTTCCTTTTCTAAAGTCTTAAAAAATATGTTATTAAAAAAAAAAGTTTAAAAGCCCAAGTTTTTAAATTTTCGGACAGAGAAAAACCCCCCAAAGTTTGGGTAGAAATTACCATGAAAAGATTTTAGGTTGTAAAGATGTATCTTCAAATAAAAAAATTTATGTTTTGTATTTATTTTGGTTTTAAAAGATTAAACATCACAAAATTTTTTTAAAATTAAAAGGGAAAAAAAATTTTAAAAAAAAAATTAATCGTGTCGGGTAAACAGTTAGTAAGAAAAAATAATTTAAAAACTTGTTTTCCCCCGGGTGCATTTAAAAAAAAAACTTCTTAAATGGATCAAGAAATTAAAAATTTTTGTTACGGAAAAATTTTTTTGTTAAAAAGAGGGTTTTTTTTGTATTCAATTTTTGTATTCAATTTGAGGTGTTGTTTTTTTCCCCTAGTTCCCCTTTTTAAAAATTTAAAAATTTTTCCCAAGGGCGGGTAGAAAAAACCAAGTCCTTACTTCTTGCCCCGGGGACCCTTGTTTTTGGGGTTGAGTTTTTTTAAATTTTAAAAAAATTCTTAGGAGTAAATTGTTATCAATTGTTTTTTCCTTTTATTTAAATATTTTTCCGAATGATTTTTTTTTGGCCCCAGCCAAAAAGGGAGTGATGTTTTTCAGTGAAAAATATTGTAGAAGGAGGAAAAAATTTTATGAAAAAATTTTGAGATCTGTAAATTTAAAAAACCAATAAAAAAATTTTAATTTTTTTTGGTTTTCCCTGGGAATGTTTTCTGTAACTGCTTTTGGATTAGGGAAAGGTTTCCCGGAAAAATTTTTTAAATTTTTAAGTTAAAAAAGGAAAATTTTTCATTGATAGGGTTTCTTAAAAAAAAAAAATTTAAACAGCATTTATTTGTTTATTTTTTTTCTCAATACCCCTTTAAACCTTTCGGAAAAAAAACTATATGATAAAAAAAACCTGCAACCCCAATGAGTTGGGGGTTTTTTAATAAATTGGGGCAACATTTGGTAAATTTTTTTTAAAAAAATAGTGGAATACGGGGGGTTTTTTTTAAATTTTGGGCAAAAAAAATTTTAAAAAAAAATTTTATCAAATTTTTTATTTTTTGGAAAAAGTGAAAAATGTATTTATTTTCGATTTATTGGTCTTAAGGTATTAAAAGGGAATTTTTTTTTTTTAAAAATTTGGATAAATTTTTTTTTTTGTAGACTTTTATTTAGGGAAAAACAAAATTTTTCTTAAACTTTTTTTTTTTGAGTTTTTTATTGATATTTATTGAAGAAAAAAAAAACCGTTTTTTTTTTTGGGGCCCCCCCCTTTTTTTTTCCAAATTGAATTAGGGGTAAAAATTTTAAAAAGAGCAAAGTGTTCCAAACAGAAAAAATTTTCTTTAAAAAGGGCAAAATTTTAAAAATTTTTAAATTTTTTTAAATGATTCCCCTTTTAAAAAAATTTTTAATTTCCCCTTGCTTTTTTAAAAAATTTTTAAAAATTTAAAAAAATTTTTTTCATTTTTTTCTCTGCAAGTTTAAAAAGAAATTCCCCTATTTTTGGCGTTTTTTGTCATTGGGTTTATACTTTTTATTAGGAAAACCCCATAAGAAAAAATATGGTGTGTTAAACTGGTGTTTTAGGGGCCCCAAAAAAATTTGAACAATTTGATCAGTAAAATTTCTTTTTTTTTTAAAAATTGTGTGCAGTTGGGGAATAATGGGGGGGGGGAATCATGCGGAAATACTTTTTTTTTTGAAAGGCTTAGTTTTTGTTTAAAAAGGAATTTATCTAAAAAATTTTTATATTTGTTTCCTTTTTAATGTATCAAATAAAAAAGGGGGAAAATCTTTTTTTTCCCCAAAACCCCAAACCCCAAAATTTAGGTAAAAGGGCCCCTCTTTTAATTCGCGCACCCCCTGGATTTTTTGCACCCCAAAAATGTTTTTTTTTTGGGGTTTTTGCTTTCCCCTGTTTTTAAAAATCGTTTAAATTGAAATTTTTTAAAAAAAAAAGGGGGTTTTAAATCATTCTTTTTTTTCAATTCCCCTTTGATAGATGTCATAGATTGAGCCCTTTTTATGAAGCTTTGATGCAACGAAAATATGGTAAGGATGGAATTTTGATGCTTCAAAATTTTGGAAAATTTTTTTAATTTCCCTTTAAAAACAGAAATGACGGAAAAATAATGGGTTTATGAGTTTTTTGGTTAGGACGGGGATTCATTTTTTTTGTACGTTGCTCGGTGCCCTTTTTTTTTTTACAAAAAATTTTTTTTTAAAAATTTTTAAAAATATAAAGATTTAGTGAGGGTTTGCTTTTTTCTCGGGAAACGAAAAAAGAGGCTAGAGTGAATAGCCCCCTTAAAATTTTTTTACATTCACCAAAAATTAAAAAAAAAAAAAATAGACAGAAAAAAATGTAGTTCCCAAACGTTTTTTTTAAAAAAAATAAAAAGTAAAACCCTTTTTGAAAAACAGTGATTTGTTCGTGTAAAGTTTTTTAAAAAAAATAAAAATTTAAATTTTTGGTTTCCCTTATTTTGTAAAAAATAGGTAGCCCCAAAAAAAATTTTACTGTAGAACGGGTTTTTTTATTTTGTTTGTGGGGGTTTTGTCTATTTGTTTACATTAGATTTATGGGGGTTTTAAATTAAAAAAAATCTATGTTTTCCCCTTTTTTTTTTAAAATTTAAAAAAAAAAAGATCTGGGTAAAAAATGTTTTTGATAAAATTTGCTTGTTTTTTTTTGTAAAAAAACGTTTTTTCCCCCAAAAAAAACGCATTTCTTTTTTTAAAAAAGATTTTTATATGATCTAGCTACCCCCTAAATAAAAAAAAAATTTTTTTTGAGGGGTCAAAAAACCCCAATTTAATTAGTATTGAAAATTTTTTCTTAAATACGTTTTTTAAAGATATTTCGTTTTTTTTGCAAATTAAAAAGGGCCCCTGTTTTTAATATATTATTTTTTATACATGTAAAAAGGGTTTTTAAAAGCTAAAACAAAAAGGGTTTCCCCTTTTTTAAAAAGGTTTTTTATAGTTTTACTAGTTAAAAATGGGTTTGATCTGTTGTTGCGTTTTTTAGGGATTTGGGTTGTCACCCCCCTTTTCGATGACCCGGTTCTCTGGTGCTTTGACCCCCAAAAAATTGGCCCCGTTTCTTAGATGCGGTTAATTTTTTGAAATACCTTTTGGGAAACCCCTTTTTTTTTTTCTTTAGGAGTGAGTTTTGGGTTTGGAAAACCTTTGATTTTAGTTCGAAAAAAATTCCCAAGTATGTATTTTTTTAAAAAAGTTTTTCTTTTGGAAGGGGGAAAGGGTTTTTTAAACCCCCTTTGGGGGCCCGGGTGGTCTTGTTGTACAATGTTTTTTTTTTTTTTTTTCTCCAGTTTAATACCCCCCCTATATTGCATATTTTGTTAATAGGGTAGAGATGATAAGCTTTTTTCTTTTTTAAAAAGGGATCCCCCCTAGGTATGGCGAGGTGGAAAAATTTTTAAAAACCCTTAAGTTCCCCAAACCCCCCCCCCTTTTGTTCGGAAAAAAGAAAATTTTAGTGTAAAAATCCCCCACCCCCCATGGAGTTGGGTGAATTTTTTTTTTTTTGACTTTTTTAAAACGGGTTTTTAGGTGCTTTCCCCCTGAGAAATTGATTTTGGTGGTTAAAAATTTTAAAGTATTTTTCTCCTTCCCAAACACAATCCTTCCCCCTGGTAAAATAGTAATTTTCCCGTGAATCCTTTTCAATTTGAATCAAAAACCTACTATGGTAGTAACTCGAATCGAAAATATGTATAGTGTCAAAAAAGAAAAAAAAAAAATTAATGGTTTAAAAATTGAAATTTTTGGGAAAAAGCTTTTTTTTTTCTTTCCTTTTTTTAAAAACAAAAAAACCCCCCAATATCTGTTGCGCTTGGGGCCGCCCCCGGAAAAAAAAGGGGGTTTTTTGTTTTTGCTATATTGGAACTATAAAAGACCGAAAATAGTTCAGATAAAAAAAATTTTTTTTTTAAAAGCCCCTTTTTAAAAAACTTAATAACCCTTTTTTTTTTCTAAATTTTTTCTGTAATTACTAAATAGAGGAAAAAATTCGAGCTTTGAAATGTTGTGCAAATGGTTTTTTTTTTAAGCTTCCCCCCGTAAAGATTTAAAAAAAAAGACAAAAAAATTTAAAAAAGAAAATTGTGTAGTATTTTTGTATGTGAAAGTTATTTCTTTTTCCCAAATTTAAAAAACTTTTTCATGCTACTGAAAAAGGGTTTGGATTTTTGAAAATGTTAGTAAAATTTGGTTGGGGGGGTTTGCATTTTCGAATTTTCGAACTTTTTGGTGTGAGGCATTTGGGAAAGGTTTTTTCTAAAATCCTTCAATAAAAAATTGTCTTAAAGGGTGAGATTTTGTTTGAGTTAAAACCCGCTTTCCCCTTTGCAATGCCCCCAAAAAGTGGATTTTAGCCCCTTTTTTGGACCAAAAATGAGGTAATTTTTTAAAAATTTTTTGAAAAGTAAAAAAAAGGAATTGGGAAAAAGGAACCCCGTTTTCCCCATGGGGAAAAGGGAAATAGGATTTTTCATACAGTTCGGGGATTTTCAATTCCACGTTTTTGGATTGTGATAAAAAAAAAGAGTGTTGCGGGCGGAAACCCCTAGGGGGTAAAATTCTAGATTTGGTTTTTTTTGTACGCGATTTTTTTTGGGGGGTAACCCATGCGGTTTAAAAAACTTATGCGGGATTTATAAGTAAAAAAAAAAACGTTTTTGGGGGGAAAAATTTTTTTTGGGGTTTTCATTTTCCTTTGAATTTGAATAAAATTGTTGCTCCCCAACAAATTTTTTAAAATTTTGTTTACTTTTTTTGGGAAAAAACTTATTGGTTCACCCCGTGAAGGATGTGAAAAAAAAAATAAAAATTTAAAACCCTTATTGATTGCAAAAGGGGGCGAAGGTTTTAAAATTTTTTTTTTAAAATTTTTTCCCCTTTTTGGTTTGTGAAGTAAAAAATTTCTTTCCCCCGGGGGGTTGCGTTAGTAGAAAAGAGGAGATCAATAAGTCTTTTCAATGACGACATTTTTGGTTTTGGGGGAAATTTTTTTTTCTGTCTCGACGATAAGGTATCAGTGTTTGATTGTTGACCCCCAACCCCTTTAAATTTAAATTTTCGAAAAAATTAATAATCTAGATTTTTTTTTTTTCGCCCCCAAAAAATTTTTGTGGGTTTTGTAGGTTTTGTATTAGAAGGGTTTGTCAGCCTTTGGGGAAAGCTTTATAGCCCACGCCCTGTCCCCCTTTTTTTTGGGGTGCGGGGCAATCGGTGTAGCCCCCAAAAAAGAATTTTTGGGTTTGGAAAAAATTTTTTTGTAATTCTTATGTGGATGTATTTTGTTTTTTTTGCCCAAAGCGGTTTTAGAGATAACCCCCTAAGAAAAATTTTCAACCCCCCCATTTTTTTTTTTGGGGTGATTTTTTAAAAGTCATAAAAGCAGACTTTTTTGTTTTTTAAGTCATTAGAAAAAGCAAAATGGGGGAAAAAAAAGGGCCCTCCCCAACTACCCCCCTTTTCTAAACGAATGATTCTTTGCAGTTTGAAAGGATATGGAGGGGAAAAAGTTTTGAGGGGGGGGCCCCCTATAAGTTTTTCTTTTTCTTTCTTTTGCCCCCTTTCCAAAAAAAAAAGGGAAAATTTAGGGCAAAAATAAAAAACTTTTTTTTTTAAAATCCCGGGTTCAGGTAAAAATATTAGATCAAAAAAGGGAATAAGCTTTTTATAGGGTTTAAAAAACTTTTTTTTTTTTGAAAATAATTTTTTTTTTTCAGCTAAGTTGCCCAGTATAGCAAAAAACGAAAAAGTGTCCTTTTTTTAAGTGGCGGTGAGGCAAAAAAAAATTTTTTTGGGGATTTGTTGTTCAATGGAAGTGTAATAAAATGTGTACCAAAACCCGAACTTTTTCGATTAAGTTTTTTTGGGCGAAAAAAGGTCTAATTTGACTGGACTATAAAAAATTTTTTGGGAAACGAATATGTAAAATTTAAAATTTTTTTTAAATAGAATTAGTGAATCCCATGCTTAGAAAAAAAGTATCAAATATTTTTTTTTTATAAAAAAGTTAAAACTGAGTCAAATAATTTATTTTTGCCCCTTTGTGATTATTTTTAAATAGAAACTGTGTTGTATTTTGGTTTCCCGAAAACCAAAACCCATGATTTAAAATTTTCAATTAAAATTTTTTAAATTTTTTTGCCATTTGCTTTAAAAAAAATGTTAAAAAAAACTTTAAAATTAAAAGTGAAAAAAAAAAAGGGAAAAATTGCACCCCCTTTTTTAAAAAAAACAAAATTTAATTTTCACAAACAATTTTACTCCCCCTTTTTCCCTTTTGACCTGAAAAAGTAAAAATTCTTTTTCACCCCCAAAAAAAATTTTGGTTTCCCCCTTTTTTTTTTTTAAATTTGTAAGTTTTTATGAAAGTCAGAATTGAAAAAAAAAAATTTTTGTGGGAATTTTTCGTGGGCCCCCTGTTAGTTAGGAGGTTTTTTCAAAGGCTTGTGGCTTGAAAAAACATGGCATGACAAGTGTTGCTTTTTTTTGGGGGTCACAAAAATTTTTTTTTTTACCCAAAATTTTTTGGTAGGTGATTTTACCCCAAAAACCCAAAAAATTTTTTTTTTTCATGATTTCTTTGCGAAAAAGATTTTAAAAAAAACGGGTTTTTTAAATTTTTGTTTAAAAGTTATTTTTTTAAAATTTTTTACTACCCTCCTTCCCCCCCCCCGTTTGAAAAAATTTTTTTAAATTTGGGGAAAAAAAAAAGGAAATTTTTTTTGGGGAAAAAGATGAAATAAGTTTTAAAAAAAATTTTTTTTTAAAAAAAAAATTTGGGAAACCCGAAATAGGATATTTTCCATGTAGGGGTGAGAATGGTGGTAAAAAAATGGTTGACTGATCTATTTTATGTATCCGTTCCCCAAAATTTTTGATATGAAAAATATATGTTAAGCTGCCGTTTTTTTAGAAAAAATTTCACAAAAAAAATTTTTATTCTTTTTTCTTTAAAGCGTTTTTTTTATTATTAAACAAAATTATGAAAAAAATTTTGGATGTTTTTTTTTGTTAGGGGCATAGTTTTATTAAAAATGTTTTTTTAAATAATGTTTATATTATTATTTTATTATTAGCCCGGTTTCTCCCATTGGGTTATACACTTACGCTAATGTGTAATGGTAGGGTATTGTGAGTAAATGGGGGCTAATTTTTTAACGTGGAATAAACCCCGGGGGGGTGGCATTCCCAATTCAAAGATGTTTGTCAGAGGTAAAGGGGAAGGTTGGTAATGAAAAAACTTTCCCGGGCCAGGATTAAACCCCCGGCCCCCAGTGAAGTCTGACACCTTCCCCAGAACAGGTAAATGTTTTAAAAAGGTGCCTAAAAAAAAAAAAAACGATAAAACGGGTTGTTTTGACGTCATCAATGTATGCGGTTGTGTTTACAAAAAAAATTTTTTTTTTTAAAACTAATTTTTTGTTGGTCTTTCTTAATTTTAAAAAAAAACCTTTCTTTTTTAATAATCTTGGTGGTTTTATAAAAGATGTTTTGAATTTAAAATTTTTTTTTAAGTGTATTATTTCATGATATCTTTTTGTAATAAAACCCAAAAATATTTTTTTTAATAAGCCTATTTTTGATCACGAAAATTCAAAAGTTATTTTGGGGAAAAAACTTTTTAGAAGGTTTTTAAACCCTTTTTTTTTTAGAATTTAGTTTACAAAAAAATAAAATTTTCCCCAATGGTTAATTAAGTATTTAACCAAAATTTGAAAAACAATCTTTTTGTTGTGTGGTGACCTCCTTTACGTTGGAAAAACGTAGCTGTGACGACACTTGATTCTCATTAAAACATACCCCTTTTTGGTTTTACTAGAAATCTGAATGCTGTTACCGAGATATATGGTGGATGTAAAAGGGTTTTGGTTTTTTGGCATTCCATGTTTCGGTGCAGTTGTGTTTGGGTTCCCCTTTTAAAATTTTACCGAAAGTGCATTTCCCCTTTTGGTGGGGGTTGGGAAAAAGTTGGTATTTTAAGTGATGTTGTTTTGGCTATTATTTTTTTTAAATTTTTTGGGGGCACAAAGTTTATTTTTTTGTTTTTTTTAAAAAAAATTTTAAACCTTTACCTTTAACGAAAGTTCAAAAGGGGGGTGCGGGTTTAAAATATGATTGATGGGTAAAAATTTTTTTTTTGATTGGGTTGTGAAAAAATTTTTTTTTTTTTTTTAAAATAAAAAATTTAAAAAATTTTATTGTAGTCAAAAAAAAACCCTTTTTTTTTCCAAAAAGAGTGTTTTAAATTTTTGTTTTGGCATTTTAAAAAATGTACGTTAAAAAAAAAAAAGTTTTTTTGGGTTTAATTCTGTTTTTGGTTTTAAAAAAATTTTTTTGTGTTTGGGGAAAAAAATTTGTTTTTTAAAAAAATCGGTTTAAAATTTTAAAATTTTTTAAAACTGTGATCTTTTAGTGTTTGGAACCAAAAAAACCAAAAAATGATTTTCGAACTGTCTCCCCGGTTTTAAAAAAAATTTTAAAAAAAAAAAAAAAAAATTTTACCTATGTCGGCTATTGTTAATTTATGGGCGGTTTTGTTAAAAATAAATTTCGAATTTTAAAAAAACGTTACCAAAAAGAAAATAAAATCCCATTGGAAAATTAAGTAATTTTAACACCCCTTTTTATTTTTATAGGATAGTCATTTGAACCCGGGTTTTGTTTTTTCTTTTAAAAAATTTAAAGTTACATTCCATAAAAATGCCCAAAAAATGTTCATATTCGGCGTTAAAAAAAAAAAATAATTACTGAAAAATATTTATTTTGCTAAAACTTACCTTTTTTTATAAAAAGGTTTAAAAAAAAATTTTAATGGGGTTTTCCCCTTTTTTCCCCCCTTAAAATAGAGAAGTTCGGTTAATTTGTTTTTTTAAAAAGTTTAATTAAAAACTTTTTTTTTTTTAAAAAACGTTTTTTTGTGAGAAAAGGAGTTTAAAAAAAAAATGATGAATTTTTTGTTATATTTTGTTTTGTGCCCCATCCCCCCGGCTTCAGGCTGCCCAATAGGGTCGGGGAAGAGAAATGTATTTATTTTATTATTTTTTAAAACCGGTCTTACTCCCCTTGGGTTTATGCACTTACCCTAAGTGTAAGGTAGGGGATTGTGGATGAAATGGAGGACTCATTTAAGTGGGATCGAACCCCGGGGAGGGGTTCCCGGATTCACACTTCACGTTGGATTTTAAAAAGTCTTGTCAGAGGGGAAGGGGTTTGTTTTCAGATAAATCTGTGCAGGACGGGTTGAACCCCCGGACCCCCAAAAAAAAAAATTTGGAACCTTCAAGCCCCAGGTCCTATAATTTTAGGACCGTCCCCGTTTAGAGAGAATGGTGGGGAAATAACTCTTAGTACAGCGGCTGGAATTAATCCGACCTTTTTGTCATGGAACCCAAAATGAGTTTGGGTTTGTCCCCGTTTGCAGTTTGGGGGTTTTTTTCTCTTGAAAGGTCTGGGGGTTTTATTGTGTGCTCTGTGGAGAAAAGCCGGCGTATGGCAGGATTTTCCTAAAAAGTTTTCCCCCTTTACCCCCGCAAAAAGGGGTACTTTTTAAATTCTACCTTTTCATCCCCACCCCCCAGTGTAACTAAAAAATAGCTCAGACGGATATTTAGAAGCGGAGAACAAACATAATAATTTATTCTAGATTTGACATTTTTGATAAACTTGTTATCTTTCACTAAACAAATAAGTTCTGTATCGTAGATGCTGCTACATAGCAAAAATATTTTGTCACTTTATTTCAAAGCTAATTGGGCTGTGGGAAAAAATTAATTACCTTATTTAGTTTAGAATTTTATTTCCAAAAATAAAATATTACCTACTGAAACTTTTTTAATAGATAAAACTGTAATAACAACGAAAATTGCTGTTTGGTACTAAACTAGAACCACAGTAAATCCTCCTTAGCAACAAAATTCACAAAAATATAAGTTTTGAAAATAATGGACTGATGACCTTTTACAAAACGTCATCTATTAATTTTCTGGTTTTATTTTAACATTTTAGAGGACATTATGGATTAAAGTATTAGGCTAGTAGATTATAATATTGGATAAAGAATTATCAGAATAATTGAAGTAAGTTAATTTAATTGAATATAAAGTAAGTAAATATTCGGAAAAATACATTCATTTGAATTTTATCTAATTAGTCATTTCATTTATTATAACTTAGTTACTTAAACTATTCTAGTCATTTCTTTTTCTTCTTTTTTTTACATCCATTACTGTTTCCAGCTGTGGCCTGGGTCATATTTTATTAAGCCATAGGTTTTCACTACTGTCATACCTTGTCATAGTTTAGTATACCTTATAATTTTAGTTTAAGACTAATACAGGCACAGCATCAGTCCCCAGCTGTCAATTTATCAATGTGTGAGGGTAACCCATATTTCACCAATGACAAATTTTTAGCCATGATGGAATCGAACTGGGCCTTTAGGTCTGTGACACTCTCTAGCGACTGAGCTAAGGTGTCAGATAATAGTTTCATATTCAATTATCTTATTTTATCTCTCCCATTAAACTTGTAACAGCTTCCCCTGCTTTCTCCCGCCCGGCATTGTTTCACTGTCCTGGCCTCCTCAGGCATGAAAGATAGAGCAGAAGACGTGTTCTCCTCGGTAGTGTTCATCAAGCTACGGAGAGTTTACGCAGAAAGGTAGTTTGCATTGATAAACATGTAATGTCTATTTAATTATTTTTATTTTCCTACATATTGATTACGACTTTCTGTAAATATTAGCTCTTTTCATCAAAAAATACCACCTATGCCGAGGGTAGAAGGAAAGAACGAACACACTTCTTTGAAAACATGTCCCCACTGTGTATTAAGGTCAGCCAGAAGTTATGGGGTGTGCTAAAAGGGTGGGGGGGGGGGGTCTAATGGCACGGGGTCGTATCCATCCTGACGTCCTTGGTTCGGATCCTGACGGGAAATATACAACTTCAACGCCCTGGATTCACGTGTGTCAGTTTATATATCTGCGATAGATCTAAATATTTGAGTATATTGTGTTTGAGTGAGCGAGTATCTAACACACGTCCAATCTGTGTGATGGTATGATAGCGAGTATCTAACACAGTCCAATCTGTGTGATGGTATGATAGCGAGTGTCTAACACACGTCCAATCTGTGTGATGGTATGATAGCGAGTGTCTAACACACGTCCAATCTGTGTGAGGTATGATAGCGAGTGTCTAACACACGTACAATCTGTGTGATGGTATGATAGCGAGTGTCTAACATAGTCCAATCTGTGTGTGGTATGATAGCGAGTGTCTAACATACGTCCAATCTGTGTGATGGTATGATAGCGAGTGTCTAACACACGTCCAATCTGTGTGATGGTATGATAGCGAGTGTCTAACATACGTCCAATCTATGTGATGGTATGATAGCGAGTGTCTAACACACGTCCAATCTGTGTGATGGTATGATAGCGAGTGTCTAACACACGTCCAATCTGTGTGATGGTATGATAGCGAGTGTCTAACACACGTACAATCTGTGTGATGGTATGATAGCGAGTGTCTAACACACGTCCAATCTGTGTGATGGTATGATAGCGAGTGTCTAACACACGTCCAATCTGTGTGATGGTATGATAGCGAGTGTCTAACACACGTCCAATCTGTGTGATGGTATGATAGCGAGTGTCTAACACACGTCCAATCTGTGTGATGGTATGATAGCGAGTGTCTAACACACGTCCAATCTGTGTGATGGTATGATATCGAGTGTCTAACACACGTCCAATCTGTGTGATGGTATGATAGCGAGTGTCTAACACACGTCCAATCTGTGTGATGGTATGATAGCGAGGGTCTAACACACGTCCAAATCTGTGTGATGGTATGATAGCGAGTGTCTAACACACGTCCAATCTGTGTGATGGTATGATAGCGAGTGTCTAACACACGTCCAATCTGTGTGATGGTATGATAGCGAGTGTCTAACACACGTCCAATCTGTGTGATGGTATGATAGCGAGTGTCTAACACACGTCCAATCTGTGTGATGGTATGATAGCGAGTGTCTCCCAACACAATCTGTGTGATGGTATGATAGCGAGTGTCTACCAATGTCCTGCTTCATAGCCTCGTGGAAGTTGCCCTAAAATGTTAATACTGGTAAGTGAATAAACTATTCAAAAAGTATTGTAATATGCCGCGGGAGGGTGAAGGGTTGTCCTGGTAGACAGGTATCAAAATACTCTAGGATTATCGATAGATTAAATTTGTTATTGCTTTATTTTACAGTTGAATTTTTTTATAAATAAACTTGGCCAAATTGCTAATTTTTTGATAAAATGAAGAGCGAGTTCTACATTTCCGGGAGCTAACTAGTTAATATAGCTTCCAACTCTGTTATAATAAACCAGCGGTTTCCAACCTGGGGGTCACCGCGTGTTTTGAGTGGGATCACAATATCGAGGTTTTAGCTTTATGTTTACATTTTCAAGGATTTTAATGAGTATAGGAATATGCGTAATTCTAACAGAAATGTAAGTTGTTAAAGTGGTAAAGACTACCAAGCTACTGCTTAGGTTTCTCTTGGCTATTTATTCCATTCTGATAGCTTCTTGCTGACTTGTTTACTGTGGCAGCCTTGTAATGCTGCTAGAATAATATAAAATCATCCCACAATCCCGGGCTTGTTGGTTCTCTTTTACTACATATTAATCGTATTTAATCATTATTATAAGCAATTATAATAATTAACGCAAGCATTAGTGGACATGAGGGTTTTATGTCAGTTGTCACGCACTTTTAGTTTGGTTTGTTGGTGAAGTTGAAGTAAGTATTTTATTTTGGCCAGGGGTAGTTTATCCTAATATCCCTGTCCCCCGATATTTTATGAAATAACTGATGATAAATTCGAAATCAGCACTCCGTACAAAATGGCTATACAAAATTTTATGCAAATTACACATTAAATAACGAATATAAAGATGTACTCCAAATTTGAAAATGTTGAAGGGTGAATAAAAAACCTGTTCTTTTGTTTAGTGTAGCCTACTTAATCAGATAAAAAATTATAAGAGTTGTAACAATGTAACATGATACATCAGTAGGCCTACTGTTCATTTCTTACTAGTATGGATACTTGCTAGCAACATTAATGTATATTTCAGAAGTAAAACATTAACACTACCCTCAATATACTCATTTCATCTTAGTCAGAGTTCTCAATAAGAAAACGATAAAATGTTGCTTAACATTCACTGCATTTATGCCTTTAAAATTTAATAAAGCCCTAATTAAGGTATTGTTTGTACAAAAGATGATAATTTGAATGATAAAACTGCTACAATCTAGCAGTCACGAAAGTCACAACTAAAAACACTAAACCATAAACAAAACATTGCTGACAATGCTGCCACTCCAAGCATTGCTGGCTGAGTGAAATTCTGCTACTGGGCAGCTCGTGTTCCCTTATGACTCGTTTCCATGCAGCATTAGGCATACACTCACCGGCCGTTGTCTCTCTCTGTCTGACAACGACGCTTCTAGAGTATTCGAGCTTTCTACCATCTACCACAGAGGGAATCTCCTTTCGATGTTTGATCATTTTTGAAGTTGGGATTGTTTTATCGAGTAGTGATCAACATTTGGGAAATTTTAAATTTGTCTGTACAAATCTGTGGCTAAAAACTTTCATAAGAAATTACTAGGGACTGAATAAACCTAAAATTTCCAAACTCAAGGTTTGAAATCTCACAAAACTCCCAACTTTCAAGCTTTTAACCAAAATTGGGGGAGGGAGGGGTTGATACCCCCCAACTCCCACTGGCGCGTCGCCCTACCTGTGCCTTTCATATATATTTTTTCTTACATCTCGGAAACTATAGGGCTTATAAAAATATATTTCAGATACAATATTTGTATATTTAATATTACTACAACTTTACAATGAAAAGTTATTTCGTATCTCAAATGATTGCGGAGATGTTTAAAAAATTGAGAATTTTCGCTTGCGTTAAGTACCCTCAAAATCATTTTATGGAAAAAATGATAGTAGTAGTTTTGTTTATAATGTTAAACGGTGCCTAAATACGAATTTTAATTAAAATCGCTTTAGTGGAATTTGAGAAAATCGATTTTATCTCTTTTTAACCCTTCAATAGACTACCCCAGAAAAAAGTAAATCAAGAATCCGGCTTGGTTAGGTTCTTTCCCGTGGTCTATACTATCAATGTGCCAAGCTTAATCTTTCTAGGTCATCTAGGGGCTTCTGGAGGGTGCACAAAGACACACACATAGACATTAGGAAATTATGCATAGAAACATTTGTACTACTGTACATTATATTTCAAGTTAAATTGCTATAATAGACCCATGCATAAGCCATAGACACATAAGTACATTTTTTAACATGATCATTTTTCTTGAATAAATAGTCTACCATATCAAAAAAATTAATATTTCTAATTAGTGAAATTTAATGTAGCTGTGCAACCTATACCTTTTGTTTTCACTACACCAAAGGAAATATTGGATGAGAGACTGATTGCTATCAAATAATATCTTAATATTTTATCAAATCAATTGAACTCAAAATTCTTGAGATACATTTTTAAAATGTTTAGTACCTTCTAACATTTTTTTATCTTTAGAAAAAAAAATATTCAGTTTAACTTGAGCTACTAGGCTCGAAATTTAATTTTGATTTATCTCACACCCCTAATTTTGTTTACTAAATTATTTTTAATGTTTCTCTGTGTGACCAGGTGATATTATGATGGCGGCAGAGGTACAGCCCTCAACCTAGCGACAGAGGAGGAAAGGGAGCCGATGATAGAAAAAGGTTTGATACATTCTTTATTAGGTTTCTGATGTATTGATAATGTATTTGCAGCTGTCAATTCTGATATAATACATAAATACCTATAAAATAACATTATCATCTTAGTAAATAGCTCTTATCAATATTGACTGCAAAAAATATGTTTGTAGTTTCTAAATTATTGTTTGTACTTTAGATAATCAATAAATAATCACACACCAAGTCATGTGTTCAGCGGCCCTCTTTGACTAATGGTGTCACTTTTGACAATTACAGTCAAGTTAATCTTGACTTTTCTACATTTATTTTAATTTATTTTAAAAGTTTCTTATGGCAAACTGATATCCATAGTGATTTATTCATTTGACAAAATAAAAAGTTATGTAAAATTAATGGCAATTGGCATGATACACAATTATTTTGTAATTAGTTTAATATTGAATTAAAATGAAAACACCAAAATGTATGGTGAAGCTTTACTAATATGTACATCACAAACTGATTGTACCCACCAATGAATGACATGTTGTTGTTGTTGTTGAATAGTTCCCTTGTGGGGGTCCTGCCGGTTGATCTACACGATCTGTGCCACCGTGTCGCTCTTCAACTGTTTCCTGCTCAGGTTCAGCCTAAGTTTCGCCCTTGTCTGTATGGTGAAGTTCCAGCCGCAGAATCTCACAAACACATCTTCTGATCCAGACACGCTATGTCCTACGATGCTTCCAAGCAAGGACGTCTATATGGTGAGTGATCACACCAAAGAACCCTTTAGGGACAGTCACATACCTAGCAGATAAGGTAAACAGAGAAAAATCATTCATAGCTGGAGTAAGAAGGGCTAAATTTGTTTGAAAAAAAAAATTGTACACATCAGTAATCACATTGTCTAATGCATCACTCTCATCTAAGGCTGGATTGCTAATGACAGGGAGATCGAGGCTCAAATCCCTGTTGTACTATACTGAAGGTGTTTTTTTATAAATAATATCCCACTCTTCCTCCATACAAATGTAGATATATTTACTTTAAATTCTACCCTCCTCAGCCCTTCCTATGGGTGTATATGTGGATATCCTGGGTGTGTAGTAAGAAGTGGTGTGATTTTTTTTAAATAAAATTTAATATTCGATTAATTACAAATTAGTTTTTTTATTATTATTTCGATCTTTACATAAAACCATGCTAAATAAACAAGGGTTTAAAAATTTGGTTGATCTGTAAACAGTTTAACCTGAATGGTATTAGTCTTACCTTGATAAAAAAAAACACAATGAGTTGTATTAGTATATAGCCCCTAAAACCATAGTGTAACAATGAAAGGTAAGCTTGCTACTTTTCAGGATAAATGAAGGGTAAATCAAGTCCTAGCATTGAGTATGGAAAGCCTGCATCAAATGTAATCTTAATGGTGGGAAATTAAGATGGTTCTTAAGATTGGATACACTCTTTTTCCTCTATCATACACCATATACATTTACAGATTATTTTCCTATAGATTTTATACTTAGTGTCTTAAATGGTGTATGCAATACCAGTATGAACAGCAGTCCAACATTAATAATTTATCATTTATTTTTGTCTTAAAATATAGGCCTATCTTCTCTTTATCATGATGGTGCCATTTTTGTACATGCTATGTTTCTATTTTTAGATAATTGTTTTTAAAAATGCCACCAATATTATTCAAATTAGTCTTATTCGGGAACGTTAAAATAGCATGAATAACCTCTTTAATATCACCCTCCCTGTCCCCACTCCCCCCAGAGAGTTCTATTCAAGCACTCCGGAAGCAGAGGCGACCAACAGCACCCATTAATCAGACTAACAACCATTTGTGATGGATGGTTGTTTTTTTTTCAACACAAAATGAACAGGAATTTCCTGCTCCCAAGTTGGTAGAGTTAAGATCAAACAATCAACCGGAAACATGACATTTGTGAAATCTTACTTTCTGAGTCATTTTGTGGGCAATAAATCAATCAAATAGTACCAGTGAAATATCATACTACAATATCCTTTTACATTACATTAAAATTACATTAAAAATAGTTTGTTGGTTCGTATCTTGGTTGGGTGGGTGTTTATTAGTATTCACATGGTGGGAAATAAGATGAGGTACAAGGGATTCTAAGTTCAGTATAAATTTGGTGCTGATCACTAATAGCCTTTAGCTTGTGGTAAGATCTAAAAAAAGGCTAAAATAGAGATAGGTCAGGGGTTGGCGTCTGACTATCTCTTCTTGTGGTACTTCTTTCTCCAACAAGATTTCCCAATCTCTCTCCAGGTGAATATCAATGTACCATATTTGTATAAAATACACCTGCATATTCTCTCCTAAAATGTCATAGTCAGAGGTTGCTGACAAACAAAACACATTCATAAACCATAGTTTTATTTTCCGTCGCATCTTAGTACCACCTGTGTTATCTGTATAATTTGCATGGAGGGAGAGTGGAGAACCATTTACCTCAAATACTCTCTGCCCTATTTTAAACATGACCTCCTTGTCACTGGCAAACCAGTATGGATGGCTCTTATTTTGCCTGCCCAGCAATGCAGGTACCAAAGCAAATTAATTAATATCAAACACAAAACTCAATCCCTTTGTATTCATGTTCCAGGGCGATCTGGAATGGAGCAAATCGCTTCAGGAGTGGATCCTTAGCGGTTTCTTCTATGGTTTCCTGGTAAGCCTGATAGCCGGAGGGTGGGTGAGCGACCGATTTGGAGGAAAGCTCCTGTTTGTGCTGGGTAGCCTGGTTCAGAGCCTCTTGGCCCTGGCCATTCCTGCCGCCGCCAGATACAACCCTGCTGCCCTCTTTGTTCTGCGCATCCTACAAGGACTTGTCTGTGTGAGTAACAAACATGTCCTCAAAAATAGAAAGAGGAGCAATAGCTAGGATCTATACCAATGAGTTTGAACTGCTGTTCAAAGCCACACACATCGTCCATAAGAGTATGTCTCACCCCAATATAATTATGTTTATGTTTATGTAATTCACTTGTTGGTTGTGTTCTCAGGGGCTGTATCTGCCGTCCCACTTCCAACTGTTTAGTAAATGGTCACACCCCAGTGAGAGAACCCGCTTGATGAGCTTTGCCTACATGGGCTTCCCTTTAGCCCTGGTCATCATCTACCCCTTGTCTAGCTTCCTTTGTCAATATGGCATAGATGGAGGGTGGCCCTCCATATTCTATGTCACCGGTAATATTCTTAAACAATAGGTTGAAAAATTACATTATGCCAAGATCACAATCAACTTAACGTTAACTTAACTTTCACTTAATGTAACTTAACATAAAGTTTCTCCTCGTGTTTCTAAATGTAAGCCACCATGGTATGGTTAACCTAAAGTTCACTTAACGTTCACTAATAGTAAGAGTTGTCTTGGGAGAACTTTTACTTTGCATGAACTATAAGTGAAGGGTATCACGTGATCTAGCCAGCCAATCGCGTTAACACTGCTATTTAATACTTCATCTGTTTTGCAAGTATCAGTACTTCATTTATTTATAGTGTATGCAAGCTAGATTTTACTTTTAAATCATGATTGACGACGAGTATATTATTACACTAAAATAGGAAATTAGAAAGTGCAAAAAAATTTAACTTTGATTCAATTGGTTTGAATGATAATTATTTTATTGAATGTAATTAAATATATAAAAAGTAAACAGTGCATATAGTCAGAGATAACGCTGTTAACAAATAGTACAGATCACAAATCAACTTGTATGCTCTCGAATGCTAATGTTTGACTCAAGCTCTTACATTAAGTTACATGAATTGTGATATCCCACTGGTTTCTTTACAATAAGTGAACTATAAGTGAATGTTATGTTAAGTTAGAGTTAAGTTGATCGTGATCCCAGCATTAGACAAGGAAATCAAACCAGAAACCTTTGGCTTAGTGAGCCATTGCTCTACCACTAGTCTCTCCAGGTTCATCCTATATAATTATATTTTAAGTTTTTTTTTGCAAGTTATTATTTCACACAGCGACACCATTAGTATCTGGAACATGAATTAAGAGCTCATCTCATCCCATGGATAGCATAAAACATGGAATACAGCTCAGACCAGCTATCACATCGTGGTGCGCTTTTTTGTATTTTACTTTAAAAAACAGTTTAATTGAGACCAGTGAAATTTTTTACTCTATTTTTAAAAATAGATCAAAAGTGAAATATGATTATTTTAAAATTAAAAAACTATCAGACTAAATACCACTTTTGCTGTTCTTAAGTAATATGTTTTGATACATTTTCTGGTGAAAGCACATTCTTGTATCTAATAATCGTGTTAATTGGCTGTGAGACAGTTTCTTAAAATGAGTTTTGAATATTTTTAGTACTAAGGTAATTGAGAGGAAATACACCAATATTTTATTTGAGAAATAATATAAAAAATTGTTTACCAAGCTGAAATTTGAATCTTAGCTTTTAGCTTCAAAGGTAAGAGTTGAGTACATCAGTCAAACTTTCTGATGCTGAGCTAGTTATTATTGTACTGAGGTAGTTCTGCTGGTTCTGAGCTAGTTATTATGGGGCTGAGCTAGTTTTGTTTGTGTTGTAACAAATGGTTATTTGAGGTAACCATCATCCAGATGTTAGTTGAAACATGCATGGAATATGTTTTCCACAAGAGTGTGACAAGCAAAATTTAAACTACCTACCTATTAGAATTATTTTAGATAGAGTTAAATTGATATATACTTGATATGTTTGTCTAACTGAAACTATTAGTAATTTACTAAACACTGAAAATGTCAGTTAATATATAGAAAGTATGTAAAAGTTAAATACACTTTATTAATTACTTTTGAATTTATCATTTTTACCATTTATTGAAATTATTGGTAGTGCTGTATGTAGTATTCCATAAAAAAAAAGTGACGTCCCAAACTTGAATGTTAAATTGTTTTTCTGTTTGAGGTTTCTTTGGCACTGCGTGCTCATTGTTCTTCTGCTCACTGGTGTACGACAGTCCTGACAAACACCCCGTATCAGCAACCTTGAGCGGTCTTACATCACTGGCAACTCACTCAGGGTGCACAAGGTTAGTACAGAGGACACCATTACTCTAGTTTATTTATTTACCTGCTTGGAACAGAGCATTTTCTTCCCTAACTGTTATGCACCCCTTCAGGGGTCATCATCATTATCATCATCATCATCAACTGAGCCTGGGTCAATATAGTAAAATGCCCCCATCTTCCTCTCACCTACACACTTTCTGTTATCTGCTACTCCCATCCCTTTCTTGGCTCCCTTGCGGGTTTTTTACCTACATACTTTATCTTCATCATTCACTTAGCATCCTCTCCTTTTTCATCCTCATAGCATGACTACATCTCAACCTTGCTCCCTCTACTACTTCATGCTCTCCACCATCCTCATAGCATGACTACATCTCAACCTTGCTCCCTCTACTACTTCATGCTCTCCACCATCCTCATAGCATGACTACATCTCAACCTTGCTCCCTCTACTACTTCATGCTCTCCACCATCCTCATAGCATGACTACATCTCAACCTTGCTCCCTCTACTACTTCATGCTCTCCACCATCCTCATAGCATGACTACACCATCTCAACCTTGCTCCCTCTACTACTTCATGCTCTCCACCATCCTCATAGCATGACTACATCTCAACCTTGCTCCCTCTACTACTTCATGCTCTCCACCATCCTCATAGCATGACTACATCTCAACCTTGCTCCCTCTACTACTTCATGCTCTCCACCATCCTCATAGCATGACTACACCATCTCAACCTTGCTCCCTCTACTACTTCATGCTCTCCACCATCCTCATAGCATGACTACATCTCAACCTTGCTCCCTCTACTACTTCATGCTCTCCACCATCCTCATAGCATGACTACATCTCAACCTTGCTCCCTCTACTACTTCATGCTCTCCACCATCCTCATAGCATGACTACACCATCTCAACCTTGCTCCCTCTACTACTTCATGCTCTCCACCATCCTCATAGCATGACTACATCTCAACCTTGCTCCCTCTACTACTTCATGCTCTCCACCATCCTCATAGCATGACTACATCTCAACCTTGCTCCCTCTACTACTTCATGCTCTCCACCATCCTCATAGCATGACTACATCTCAACCTTGCTCCCTCTACTACTTCATGCTCTCCACCATCCTCATAGCATGACTACATCTCAACCTTGCTCCCTCTACTACTTCATGCTCTCCACCATCCTCATAGCATGACTACATCTCAACCTTGCTCCCTCTACTACTTCATGCTCTCCACCATCCTCATAGCATGACTACATCTCAACCTTGCTCCCTCTACTACTTCATGCTCTCCACCATCCTCATAGCATGACTACATCTCAACCTTGCTCCCTCTACTACTTCATGCTCTCCACCATCCTCATAGCATGACTACATCTCAACCTTGCTCCCTCTACTACTTCATGCTCTCCACCATCCTCATAGCATGACTACATCTCAACCTTGCTCCCTCTACTACTTCATGCTCTCCACCATCCTCATAGCATGACTACATCTCAACCTTGCTCCCTCTACTACTTCATGCTCTCCACCATCCTCATAGCATGACTACATCTCAACCTTGCTCCCTCTACTACTTCATGCTCTCCACCATCCTCATAGCATGACTACATCTCAACCTTGCTCCCTCTACTACTTCATGCTCTCCACCATCCTCATAGCATGACTACATCTCAACCTTGCTCCCTCTACTACTTCATGCTCTCCACCATCCTCATAGCATGACTACATCTCAACCTTGCTCCCTCTACTACTTCATGCTCTCCACCATCCTCATAGCATGACTACATCTCAACCTTGCTCCCTCTACTACTTCATGCTCTCCACCATCCTCATAGCATGACTACACCATCTCAACCTTGCTCCCTCTACTACTTCATGCTCTCCACCATCCTCATAGCATGACTACATCTCAACCTTGCTCCCTCTACTACTTCATGCTCTCCACCATCCTCATAGCATGACTACATCTCAACCTTGCTCCCTCTACTACTTCATGCTCTCCACCATCCTCATAGCATGACTACACCATCTCAACCTTGCTCCCTCTACTACTTCATGCTCTCCACCATCCTCATTACATGTCCATACAAGTTATTAATTACATATTTTGAGTGGTATGGATTGTGAAGGTATCTTGGATGAAAGAACCCACATTTTTATGGAGATTGGATGTAAAAGCCAGTGATAAATCTCTTACTGTGTAAATATGAGATTTAAAAAAAGACCAAACTTAGAGTCAAACCTCAGCCTTTTATGGCAAACCTTAGGCCTTAAGACCTTGTGGCCACCAATGTGAGTATATTCATGATTTAAAATAATGTTAATTGCAATATAAATTACATCCAAAAGAACTCAACGAAAAAAGGTATTTTATTTTAAAAATCGATATTTAAACAATTAACAGTGTCTAATCTTAATAATTTTGTACAATCCTTGCAGTGTGAACTAATATTTTAATAATGCCTTGTTCTCTCAGCCTCTGAAGCCGCCACTGAAGTCTATATTTCTGTCTGCCCCCATTAACGCCAACCATGTCGCTCATTTTTGTTATTCTTGGGGGTACATCACCATGGCAACCAACCTGCCTCTCATCATGAAAGAAGTCCTTCACTTTGATGTCAGGCAGGTCTGTATACCTTATGTCCATTCCATCTCAAATGGTTTGGTGAAAGTTAAGTCTCAGATGTTTATGACCTTAAAGATCATGAAATATGCATGCAATATATACTCTTAAAAAATAGCAATATATGACCTAAAAATTAACAAATATGCCCTAAAAATGTATGTTAATGATAATTTTATTAAAAATATGTATCAAATCAAAGAAGTAGCTTGCAGTAAAAGAAATTAACTGACAAATCTTTTAATTTAAACATAAATGAGCTTTCATATCTACATAGCAGGTCCGTAAAACTTGCGGAGCACGGGCTGCACTAGGCCCAATTCCATGTCCATATGCGGCATGTGCACCTTTTGATGAACCTAAATATAAAGTATTTATCTAAACATAATTTAAATACACCATTTGGGTTTATGACACATGAAAATTTGGAATTATTCGGACAATCTAGCAAGTAAGGCTGCTGTACCAAATTTTTACTCTTTACTTTCCAGAGATCAAGTCTCAAAACTTATTAAATTTGCATACCAAATAACATATGTGCACTTTTTTTTGCATTACATAAGTGTGAACAGATATTTTCTCTTATTAAGAGGAACAAACACCTGAAAGATCACGGCTTAGGGACATGCATTTGTCACACACTATGAAAATGATTTCAACACAAGATTTAAAGCTTAACACTCACACCCTTTCTACAAAATAAGTTTCAAATTTCTGGGTGAAAATAAAGTAAGTCTTAAGAGGCTGCTTCGGTCACTGAAAAAGTATTAATTGCTGTCAGGCCACAGGGTTTAAATACAATGGTTTGTGTCATTTCTAGAACTACATCTCTATTCTGTCCAAGCTTACGCTCCCTTTCACCCGTAAAGTACACCCACCCTTTGACGTCACTAAGAAAGAGGGAAAATAAAACTATAAAACTTCTGATCTCAAGGCTCCCTGCTGGTTCTCAAATATCTTAAAATTTTCTTTCGTGAGCCTATAAAAATTTACTGTATTTTTTCATCAAACCCAGCCTCAGATCTATACTAATATGACTAATAAGTCATAGAAAAGGATTTAGAATCAAAGTTTCACACAATTTTTTCTATTAATAAAACTCAACTACAGAGTTGGTAAGGAAAATGAGCCATTTTAGAATCTTTCGACTTTATTTTGGCATGATCTGTATTTTGAAATAATGTATGGTTAAAAACCATATTAGAGCAATTTCTCTCTTACCGAGGTGATCGTCTTAACATTAATATATCAAAACTGAACTTTCTTTCTGTAATAATTAATATTTTTAATTGATTTTTATTTTTACTTAAAAATTGATGGCAAAATTATTTTTTTTAAAGGCGGTTTCCTCGATGTTTTCTATTTTTAATGTGACTCATTTGAACAAACGCGTTAGACATGCCTGCCATAGAGTAATAAATAAAAATAAAATAAATTCAATACAGTTTGGATACATTTAAAGGATTCTTGTACACCCATAGTGTTAATAGGAGCATTCATTGGGGCTTATAGTTCTATATGGGGATCTAATGGCTCTCAGGAGGTGTATTTCTTGTTTGAAAGTCAAACGTTACAGCCTTCTGGCTTTACTTTTGGGGATAACTCTGTTCACTCATCTCACAAGAGATGTGTGTGCAGCTATAGAGTTTACACTTTTACTCTTAACAAGACCAGCTGAGACTCAAGCCATGGGGATAGTTAAAATAATAATACTTTCATTGAGGCAGATTGTTTGCTCTACAATGTGTTTGCAGTCATTTAATTAATACTACAACTATTACTATTTTTGGTGTAATTATTTTATTTTGTTCACTTAGTTACTGAAAATTAGCTTTACGAAGATAAATAAGGTAATTGCTTGTTAAAGCACCCAAGAGTATGAGAGTAATCCTAGATAGCTCAGTGATAGGGCATTGATGTGCTAATTCAGGAGTCCTGCGTCCGATTCCCATATCCAGGTGTTAATTTTTGGAATGTTTTCCCATCCTCCTCGAAATAATTTCTCAGCCATCATTACAAGGGTAATCAAATTACAGATTTACTAATATTGTTTTTATTCGTATGCTCCTGGTATCAGTGGGCTGGCTACTAGTGACTTATCCAAATTAGTTTTAGCACAAGAGACCAAACCTCAAACAACTAATTTACCATTTAGTAAAATAGTATGCTACTTAATTCCAAAATAGTATTGGCCCAACCTGTAATTGAACCCTAGAGTCTTAAATTTATAGGCGGCTAAGCTTTAGCTATGGCATCAAAAAATTAGTATATCTTTTGAGTCAAGGTTTAAATCTTGCATAGTTGTAATGAGGGTTGTCTTTCCTAGTTGGTTTCCCACTCTCCCTCTCGCAAATTCTATCTTCCTCACCCCTACCCCATTAGTGTGAAAAGTTCAGATGTAAAGTAAGACCCAAAGCTTAAAAAAATCTAAGAAATTAAGATGGCTGCTCTTAATTATAACAATTAATTTTGTATACAAAATCTTTTGTTTTAGTACCACCACGTCTTACTCTATGTTTGGGTTGTATTCGTATGTACTAATTATGCTAATGAGTTAGGAAGGAGAAATGTTGAATTTAGAGGAAGTGTACCCGCATTTGTTTGGAGAAAGAGTATAAAAGACTCTCATTACACCTGGCCAATATGTGAATCTTTCCCTCCACTTCACTAGCCAACCAGACCAGGTTGACACCTACCGGTATATTATGATTTTGGTAGGAAGAACAGTAGAAGTTAGTTACTAACATTACTAAAACAATGTTAATATATTCATACATTTAATCATGTTACCAACATTTGTAACTTTTGATATCTGATATTATCAATACCTATCAAGTAAAATGTTATCATTGTTGGCCGCAAAGAAATTATTTTGAATTTTCTAAACTGTTCTTCCAACCAAAATCAAGGTAGGGATTTTTATGCCCGCCAATTCCGGAATTAGGGTGAAATGTGTTTTAGAAATAACAAGTATAAGCGATTACATAAATGTGTATATTTTCTTCACAGCTCAAACCTGTTTTATAAGTTTAAACCTTAAAAATAAATACAAGGAGACTGGATCTTTTGAGCATATGAGGATTGTTAGTATTCACTTATGTCTCTGTACAGAATGGGATTTACTCCTCTCTCCCCTACATCGGCTCTTTCTTCATGAGATTCATCATAGCTGTGGGGTTTGCGCCAATCCATAAGCTCACCAAGCTAGGTCTCACCAATTTCCGGAAGATCAACCACACCTTTGGTGAGTACAATCTTTCTGTCAAACAATTCCATGAGGTTCATTAAAGTTCTTGTTTCTTATCAGTTGGTCTGAGAAACCAGAGGAAACTTGAATACGTTCCCAACAAATGGCAGCAATGTAAAGTGTGAACTGTATTCTTCTTTTCATTGTAAAAGCCATATTGTGTTCAACCCTTTTATATGTTTCTATCCACCATTCCTATACCTTCTTCCGAATATAAACCAAGACAAATGTTACTCTTCAAGTGAAATGTCTGCACATGTATAGGTTTAGTAGGATTTTGATAGGAAGGAACTTTAAGAAAGTACTAACATATTATTTTGTGGCCGAAGTTAATAATATTTTACTAAACTATTAATATAATTTCATAGGTACTATCAAAAATTGAAAATTATGTATCACATAATTTGATGTAAAAATATGAAGGTTTTATTAATTTTTATAACTGTTAAAATGTTTCTTCAATATCTAAATCAATTTGTACAGTGAAATTCCTAGGTGGCATGATGTGTTATGGTAACACATCAAAACAATAAGTTATTCATTATCATTGCACTAATTTAGTAGTAACCTAAACTATGTTCATTGAACTAGTTTGAAACCACTGGTCTAGTATTTGGTTATCATGTTTGTTCCATAGAAACCCTGATTTGTAGTAAATAGAATTATTGAATTTTGTTAAGTAAAAAATTTGATCTTTTAAATTAAAAGTCAGTAAATAAAATCAATTTTTCAACTTAAATGTGTATAAAATTCTACTAAACCTAGAGTAGCCCCATGGCTTCTTTGGTGCTTACAGCCAAAATTTAGGTATATACCTAAATTTTGAACGTCAGAAGTGACAGCTGCTAAACACATGTTTTTGCAGATAATATGGTGTGGCGTAAGGATACGTAATTTGGTCTGGTAAATTTTTAAAGCTATCAGCTGTCAGTCAGCACCAAAGAAGCCATGGGGCTACTGTAAGTGGCTAAGATATATGGGTAGAAAAATTACAGCTAAATTTCATATTATTAAATGTTAAGAAGGTGGAGGGGAATATATTTTCTGGATTGGAAACTTTGATATGCTATAGAAATATTAATAAGAAAATGATCTGACACCTTATTTCAGTAGGTAGCGTGTCTGTCTACTGATCTAAGAGTCCTGGGTTCGATTCCTGGCATGGGGCTGAACAGTTTATCATTGGTGAAATGAGGATTTACCCTTTCACAGTGATAAATTAACGGCTGGGGACTAGATGTTATACCTGTCCTAGTCTTAAGTTGGATTATAAGATATATGAAGTTACGACAGGCCTAACCAGCAGTTAGTTGAAATATATTATATGGCTTGAATAAAAAACTGACTCAGGCAACATGATGGGAACAGTAATGGATGTGAAGTAAAGAATAAAATGAGAATAGTGCAGTTTTTTATGTTTTTTTAGCAATTTCATGCAAAGAACAATACCATCTGTGCGTATGTATAAAATTTGTAACAGTTGGATATCACTAATTCTCATTAAAATCAACATAATTAACCATTATTCCATATAAAAGTCTAAGTAATCAATTTCACAATAAGATTTTGTTTTGTTTTATTTCCTGTATTTATAATACATTCAAAAATACTACAATGAACTTTCAAACTATTTTAATTATAATTTTAATGTGCTAACTAAACTTTCATAAAAAACATGTCTTGTTATATTTTAGTCTACTGTTCTATAATTAAGTTGAAAGTAGGGATGGGCCCTTCAAATCCTCATAACCTTAACCCTTTTAGTGCTACAAGCTGATTTGATCAGCTCAGCCTACTACTGTTAAAAGTGCCAAAGCTGATAAGGTCGGCTCTTTAAATTTGCGCTAGTACTCGCTTCACCTGATAGATACGAGTAGTGTAGTAGTGTCATATATCACTGGAAAGAGAACATTTCACTCTATTATTTTATATAAGGTTGGCAACAAAAATCAACCGTAAATAGTTATTATAGATACTGGGAGTTTAGTACATATACAATGGCGGCCGGTCAAGTACACAATGTACTAAGTGTGACGCTGGATTACATACAAGCTGAATAAAAAAACATAAGTGTGGCTAGCATTTATACTGATGTAAATAGTTTTCATATGTACAGGTTAAATTGTTCTGAGTTTAGAAAAATATACTAATTAGATTTTCATGTTATATCATGTGAATGAAAAGATTTCTTTACCTATGTAAGTAAATAGGAGTAATAAATTTATAAAATTATATGGCATGTAAGCCTAAATATTTATTCATGAGCTAAGCAATATAATAAATCATGCTGTAAGATAAGCAATAATGGCCCAAAAATATTTATTTTAGGATATCAAATAAAAACTCCTGTAATTCCTATTTATAATCATATATATTCAAAACTTTATTTTAGTGTATAGTGATAGGTAGCCTATACATGATTTTTTTCTTTAATATTAATTAGCCTTGGTTTTGAAAAAATAAAAAATAAAATAAAATTCAAAATAAAATTTAAAATTGATAAATTAGATCATTTTAATTAAATCAAATTAATTCATTATTATTAAAGAACACTATATGCAGATTAAAATAATAGAAACATCAAAATAAAGGTTTGGTGAATTTTCTTGCAAACCCTTACAAAAATGAAAAAATAGCTGTGGGATCCATCACCCACAAAATATAACAGCCCATTGGCACTCTTCACGTGCGAATTGTGGAATAAGAATGGAACTAAAAGATATTTGAGATACAAGGATTTGTAACTTTTTTCCTCCCCCTTCAAATTTTGAATATTGATTTTTTTTAGAGCTATTAAGATGTATTCTAGTGATTTTGCTCAAAATAATTGTATGGACAAACCTAACAGCCAAACTCTAAATCATTAATTTACCACTTGGTTTGAACAAAATCAGAACTATGCTTATCATAATTTCTAAAATTCAGATTTGGTTAGAAAATTGAGTGAAAAAATCCCACCTAGAGGAAGAAGAAAAATGTGGGAAGAATACTATGCACAAATGTGATATCTTCCTTTCTTCTGGTTCCTATAGTAGAAAAAGACCCAAACACATTGAAACACAAAATGTTTATGTCTGGTCACTATTGCCTTTATTAAAAAAAAGGGAAAAGGGGAGTAAAAGCACAATTAAAAACACTAAACCACTCCATTTGGAATTTGAGAAAGATTCAGGTTCAAAATTCCTAGTTAAAATGAAGATTAACATTCGAGGAAAAGGGTTTTTATCCATCTTTAGTATAAAGTCCATAAAACATTAGATGTGGGATAAACGTTGACTTTATATTACTGCATGTGCTCTAAACTGTGACTAAAGCAGCGTGTATGACCTTGCAGGAGCGGTCCTTGCCGGAGTGAGCCTCTTGTTCCTGACCATGCTGACATGCCAACAGCAGTACCTGGCCGTGTCCCTCATCACACTCAGTCTGGTGGTTGCAGACATCGCTTTCACGAGCGGTTATGCCTGCAGCTTCCTAGAACTAGCACCCCCCTATGTTGGCTTTCTCACCGGCATCAACAACGTGTTCGGGTCGTTAGCAGGGGTGCTGTCTCCAACCCTTGTGGGACTTGTCACTCCTAATGTGAGTACAACTCTAATAGGATTCTGGTAGAAAGAAACTTTTAGGAAATACAAACTTAATTTTTGGTACTCAACATTGATATTATGTACTTTTCTATATCACTGGTTTTATTTCATAGGTATGTGATCTTTCAAAAGGGACAATCACAGATCACATGACCTAACCTATATACTTATAGTAAAATAGCTTCTAATAACTTTGGGTGTAACTCAAATGGGTAGGAAAATGCTGTGGAAAATATAATTTCAAAGTTGTTAAAAAACGTCCCTTCCAATTGAATCTGACTGAACCACCAGGTCACAGACAAGGTATACACAAGACACGCAGCCTCCAGGTTAAAATGGTTGCACTTATTGAGAGAGCTTGAGTCCTTCAAGTGACAACATCGCTATCAAGCAGGCAATATTTAAAAAAACAGTTCACTTTAAAGATGGTTTTACTAGAGAACAGACAAAGATTGCTTTCTACTGGCAATAAACCACCTTTCACATAGCCAGGTTCAGGTAGCGACCCCACCCACCTTCTCATTAATTAACTACCCAAACGATCCTACTCAGACTGCAAATTACAAATAAAATGTAGAATACAATAGTCATTTTTTGTTCACGTGAATGTTTGCAAATTCTCTAGTTGTAAACATTCTTCAAATATCATCAGCTAGTTACTTGTCTGAAAAGGCTTGTTCATTGAAAAGGGGTAAGAGGGTGAGTTGGGGAGAGGGGATTGCTGGTACCTGAACTTTTGTGTTTGGACCACAACCCCTTTACATAAAACAATTTTAGATTGGGTTGTATCTCTAGAAACTGCTGTCATCACCGAGAAATGCAACTAGCGCTCCCCAGTGTTAAAGGAATAAACCAGCTCAAGGAGTGCAGCAAACTTGCCATAAGGCTGAGTGTCTTGTGTATACTTTGTCTGTACACCAGGCCACTGGGAATATATGTGCATCAACAAATATGGCTGCCTATATTCTCTATAAGCAAATTCTGATGACCTTTCTTGAAACCCAGCCTCCTAAACATGAGATTATTTAGAATAACAAAAAGTGATCAGATTGACACTATTGTACAGTAAACAAGTAGTTTGGTGGTTCCAATTCATAATTAGTTAATGACTTACTTTATTTTATTTTAGTTAATGACTTACTCTAGTTAAGAATAAAGATGTATTTTCATTGATGTGTATCTTCTATGGTAGCATATGTATTCTAATTTCTAAATATACCTAAGTTTTATTAATCACCCCGTCTCACTATTTGTTTGAGTTATGCATATATACTAACTTTGCAAATGTGTTAGGGATGAGGAAGATAGAATTTAAAGAAAGTATACTAGCATTTTCATGGAGGGAGAGTAGAAAACCATTTATAAAAAACTACCCTCAGTTCACTTAACCAAGATTTTAACCCCGATCTCCTCGTTATTGGCATTCTAGATTATAGAGAGAGTGACTTGGAAAATTCAATCAGAAAAAGACGTACATATTAAAGTTAAAGAGAATAATATTATATTTGAAAGGGAATCATACAGTCATGTATTATATTTTAAGCCTATGTATAGGAAAAATGGTATCTTAAAATTACAAAAGTTACTAAAACTATCTACATACAGTATCCATACATTATGTGATTTGCAACTACCACTTTTGAAAACACGGCATCATAGTAGGAATACATTTTATGTTTAAAAAAAAAAAACCTTCTGGCTAGCATTGATAACATTTACTATATTATTAGTGTTATTTTATTGAATTTTTATGGATGTCATATAAAGCTATTTATATGAAAATCGGACTATAACTTATGATCGCCAAACCAAAATATTTTTCTTGAACCATATCTAAGGCCAACTTGTCTAACTTTTGTGTTCAGGGCACTCATGAAGAATGGAATATTGTGCTCTTCGTGACAGCAGGGTTTTATTTCCTTGGTGCGGTAGTTTATCTGATATTTGGCAGCAGTGAGCTTCAGTCCTGGGCGGTCGACGAGGAGAAGATCCCGCTACTAGGAGACCAGGAAGACATGGAGGATGTCCGTCACAAGGCCCTTCTTCAATAGACCCACCAGAACGGTTGTCTCTCTAGGCGGCCTTCTACAAGGAGAAAATGGAGGAGGTCCTTCGCAAGGTGCCTTCTCAACAGATCCGCCTGCATGGTTGTGTTGAGACGGTCGTCAATGAAGAAAATATACTATTATTATCAAAATACCAGCTGTGCTAGGAGGTTCTCATAATGAACATAAATAGTGCCCTGCAAAACTTTAGGGCAAACATTCGTTGTATTTGTTTTAACGTTTGTTTTAGCTTCCCATCCAAGGGTAAGTTCTTTAAGGTGCTACACTTCAGAGAATGTCCAACAACCTCTGAAAGGCTTTGGTTTGAATCTCAAAGGCATCAAATACTTAGTATTTAGATAATGAAAAATGAATAATTCAAAGCACACTGTCTTAAAAGTGTGGTCCCAGATGCTAATAACCTTGTGTGTTAATAACCTGCAACATTTAAAAAAGAAAGTCCTTACTACATTTATTTAAAATACATTTACATTATAGAACAGTTATTAAAATCAATTATACTACTAGACAAAAGAATCTTTGTCCTTTAATAAAAATAAACATATATCTCTAGCCACATATCAATATAGTCCAAATAACGTTTATTGAATCCTCTCTTCACCAAAACAGAGCAGTATTGTGAAATATAAATAATTCTAGAACAAAAACCTGTCTCTAATCAAATGTGTCATGATTTTTATCTTTTGACAAAGCTGATACAATTTTCAGAAAATCCTTAAAAATTGAATGAGCTTATTAAAAATTCAAAGTAGAAATATTTTTGTAAAAAGTACTCTAAGAATTAACTGATTTCATTCAAAATTATGTAAAGAAATAGAGAGGAAATTATCTTAATTTACATCCACGTCACATCGGGGTATAATTTTTTATGTTTTAAGAAACAGTGGAATTGATTTTACTGTATTTTAAAAAAAACCTAATGAAAAATTTATATTTTAAAATAAAAAATCTATTTTGATTCTAAATTTGTTGTTGTTAAGCAAAATGTGTTTCTTGATTCAAGCATAATTGCGCTCTTAGGTTACTCAGAGATAGTGAGCAAATTAGAAAATAAACTCAGTTTGAACCAAACATGTCCTCACTGTTTGATTTTCGATAGTCTACTCGTATAGTATTAGTAGACAGCAGTATTGAAATTACTTTAACATGTAAAAAAATACGTACATACACTAAAAGAAAAGATGTTGTTTTATAATTAAATCATTTTATTGCCTCACCATATAGAAACTCATAAACCAAAAGAAAATAGGTTTTTAATTAAATAATTATTTTGCTCTTTTTTTTTTGCAAGAATTGCAAAGTCTGTGCTAAAATTTAATGTTTGATTAGAGATTAGTTGATTATCAAAGACAACCAATTGACCACGAGTTCTTATTTATTTGAAAATTTATCTGCGATAGATTTTATAAACTGAATGCAAGGGATAAGAGCTTGACTCATTTTAGGAAATGTTTTTGATAATACTCTCGAACAAAAATAAAATATTTTGTCAAGCAAGTTCAATTCATCTTCAAATAAAATAGCACGTTTGTGCAATAATGACCGATATAAACATGAATTGCCATCATCAGGGCAAACATGCAAATTTTCATGAAACAAAACATTAACATTCTTTTGAACGTTATTACCTAACAATGATAGGGTTGATAGCACAAGACTGTCCATTGAATGGACTATGTAAGGAATATACAGTCTAAATTATTTTGTTGATGAACTCCTCAAATCACTGACCAAAAACTTCTCCAATTTTAGTGGTGATCATTAATAAACCCACAACGTCTATTAAAGAAGTAGCTACAAACCATTTCAAATCCAAAGCTATATTTGGATTCTGATAGGAAGTAACTTTAAGAAAAGACAAATACGCATTTTTTGCAGTTAGCATTAATAACATTTTACTTTATTATTAATGTTGTTTTGTAAGTATTGATTTGATACTATCTATCATGTATACATATATGAAAATTGTTTTAATAACTGTCAAACAAATTCCTTTGTATATAAATTGGACTATATTATATTTGGAAGAAAGTATAGGAATGGTGGATAGAAACATATAAAAGGGATGAACACAGTATGGCTTTAACAATGAAAAGAAGAAAATTGATCTTCTCCTTTCCTGCACCTTCTTCCAAATATAATACAATATTACCTCATAAAGTGAAAAGAGGTTTTCCTTATAGAGATAAATTGGACTAGAGTGACAATAAATATTATTATTATATTATAGTGCTTAGAAACCTTTTATTGTGTTTTTATATTGATATTTGAGGGAGGTGACATACCTAAAAATCCAATAAAACCAAATATCTTCGCACAAATAGTGTTAATTCAGTTGAACGTTTGTTTATTATGTTTGCACAAACATGTTTAAAAAAACCACTTAATAAACTACCTTAGCTCATTCATTAGAGTTTATATCTTTTGAGGTGGTTTAAATTGGAGCTAGCATCTTAAATATCTCATTCAACTACTGTGTAACTCTGAGGAGAGGAATCAAAGACTAAAGTGAATTGTACAATATTAGTCCATCACAACCGGACTTCAGTCGACACAGCAAAATATTCAATAGACTTTCTAGTCATAAAAGTCTTGTTGATGAACTAAAGAAAAGATTTAAGATAAAATCTATTAAGTTCTTAGAGAATTGTTTTAAAGATTGTAAATTTACTTCACTTATAAATAAATGAGGTGAATAACTTTAATATCTTGCATTCGTTAAGTAGCACACACCATCACACTTCTTTTATTGAATTGCACAAATAAATCATATGTACAATTTACATTAAAATTGTGTGTGTGACTCTTAGCCCAGAGCAGAAGTGCAGGAACATTTTTGTTTAGAGGGAGGGTGGGACAAGTGTGAAATTGTGTGTGTGACTCTTAGCCCAGAGCAGAAGTGCAGGAACATTTTTGTTTAGAGGGAGGGTGGGACAAGTGTGAAATTGTGTGTGTGACTCTTAGCCCAGAGCAGAAGTGCAGGAACATTTTTGTTTAGAGGGAGGGTGGGACAAGTGTGAAATTGTGTGTGTGACTCTTAGCCCAGAGCAGAAGTGCAGGAACATTTTTGTTTAGAGGGAAGGTGGGACAAGTGTGAAATTGTTACTGAAATCATAGATGTAGTTTGACTAATCTTTGTAAGAAAAGATGATACCCTCATTCCTTCTCTACAATAGATAATTTTTTTAATATAGGTGTCTCTAAAATATATATTTTTTATCATGTATTTATGATAATTAAAGGCATTTTTTCATAGTCAGTTTAAATATTTACTAGAGATTGGTAAAAACCGTTATTTTAAATTTTGGAATCTTGAATTATAATTTTAATTTCACCTATAAATCCTGTATCCTTATATGGGAAAACATGACAAATAAAAAATGTTTCATTTAGTTTATCAATTCATAATTTGTTATATAAAAAATTAGAAATTAATTAAATGTTAATAAGTTTTGTTATACCACATCCATTATCTTATTAATACATTCAGTAAGTGGTAAATTAGTTTCCTGAGGTCTAATTTTTAAATTTGTTCTATTTGTGTCGGACTGGATCCTCAATAAGCAGTATGAAAATACTAAAACAAATACAAATAAAAATTTGAAAAGAAAAACAAAATTCTAGCTTCTCTTTGATATTTTTTTGAATATCGAAAGTTCTTAAGATATGGGGGATCATAAAGTCCCATCCCTTATTTTACACAATTGACAATATTATACATTTATACAAATATACAACCTATCTATAATATATTACCTTTTAGGTATAAGAGATAATTTTATTTAAAAATCCAGTATTGGTGACATTATGTAACACTCAGTCAAAATTTGGTTGGTTATAATGTGCCCTTATGTCCAACCAGCTATACTAGAAGTGGAATACCAGCACTGTTCCTGATGATCAATCTCTCTATTTCTTTCCTATTCATACTTACAAGTCTTAAATTACCGCTTGTTAAAATGTGTGTATAAAATAATGTTTGTATTGGTTTTGATTCATAAAAAATAAATTCTAATAATTGTTTTCATTGAAGGCAAGAGAAAAGAATGTTTTAGTATTTGAGTCATATAACATGCATTTAGTAGTTAAAAGTGGTCTATAAGATTAACTGCGCACTTTTTTTTTTCATTAAAATTGAAATAGTAGACATGGAAGGAGGCACAGTTGAAAGGATAAGACTCAACCACCAGTATCTTCTTTAAATATAATGTTAATACTAAGACTGTGCGAACTCCAATTTCTCAATTTGAAGTAAAGCCATATAAAATATTCCCAAGGCAAAATCAAAGTTCAAATAAATTTGATTTTGTAAAAAACGGTGACCTGGTGGTCTAGGGGTAAGATGATGGACAGACTTCTGTGCTGGGGGTCCGGGGCTCAATCCTTGGTCCCGGCACAGATTTATCTGATTGCCAAACCCTTCCTTCACTTCTGACAAGACGTGTATTAATCACAACTTGTGAATGTGGGAAATGCCAGGCCTCCGTCGTGGTATGGACTCCACGTTAAACTGAAGTTCCCTAATTTCATATCACAATCACCCTACCATTACACATTATCGTGTGTGTAACCCAAATGGGTAGTAAGACGCGGTGCTAATAATAATGATTTTGAAAAAAAAATTATATTTCGAATATTACTATAATTTTAGAAAGTAAATATCATTTAAAAAATCTTTGTATTTGACCAAAGCTGATAAATCAAGTTTCCCAACATATAATTTAATTACTTCAAATATTCATCATGTATGTAAGCATTTGTTTTTATTGGCAGAGTTTTATCATTTGTCAAAGCCAAAATATTTTTCAAAACCATTTTGGAACTGATACATTTTTGAAGAAGAGTAAGTGTTTTTGAGACTTTACATTTCCTTATGATGTACCTCAAAGAGTTAACAGAGGTTTTCTTTTAAAGTGCGGTAAATATATATAATGTATTTCTAATCTTTCTGTGAAAAGCATTTTATTACTCAAATATTTAGAATATTCTTTGCTACTATTCCTCAAGTTGTTATTTAAAAAGTCCTTAACCTGCTTTCCTTATTCTCAACTGTTCATCATTATTTAATTATCTATATCGATATTAATTTGATTAAACTTTCAATCCTGATATTTGTTGTCCAACTGCATTGACATTATATGGAAAAATAATATATATCGAGAGTTAAAGAAAGATTGGAAAAGCGGAGAACACTAACCGACTCTAGCGCCGCCTGTGATTTGAAGTTTACATTCAAGATACAGTTTCCCGCAGGACCCACCCCACCCTCCCTTCCCGGTGGTGGATTTAACGTTGCGACCTTGTTACCTGGTCACCTTGGAATTTTTCTTATTTCAAAACCAGAGTTGAGAAATTCACTGTCTCAACCCTCCCAATATATTGTCCAACGCTCATGTCCAGAAGCTATTTAGAGGCTGTAAACTGTGATAACAGTAGGAAAGGGAAGATTTTCTCCCATCATCATTCCATCGGTGACCTGGCGGTCTAGGGGTAAGGTGTCAGACTTCTGTGCTGGCGGCCGGGGTTCAATCCTCGGTCCTGGCACAAATTTATCTGATTACCAAACCCTTCCTTCACCTTTGACAATACATCTTGTGAATGTGGGGAATGCCAGGCCTCCACCATAGTTCGGATTCCATGTTAAACTGTAGGTCCTCCATTTCATCTCACAATCACCCTACATTACACATTAGCGTAAGTGTGTATAACCCGAACGGGTAGTAAGACGCGGTGCTAATAATAATAATCATTCCATCACTCTGTCATTGATTTATTGCTAAGACATCTATACATGTCTTTTGCTGTAAGAAAATTATCTGAATGAGAGATTATGTTATTTTTTCTGCTAAATCATCTTGAAATGGTGAGATTACAATCTTAGCTTTTGGTTTTTTTTATGTTAATTATAAAAAAAATCACAAAAACTAATCATTCTATAATATTAATGCTACAAAAAAATTATAGACTTTAAAACAATAACTAAAATAACATGGTTCGAAATTTTATAAATACTTAATACTAAAGAAAAAACAAGCCATGTTTACTATATTTAAACTAGCGCATCTGCACCTACATCAGTGTATATTCTAAGAGTGGTAAATATGCTAGTCAAATACATGATGATGCATGTGTCTAGAATGCATAAACATAAGTCAGTATTTATTTAATTAGGGTATAATATTTAGCTTGTTGCATACTATTATTTTACTGAAATTATATGTATTTATTAATTTATAAAATTGTACTTTTACTTTACTAACCTATCTTAATAAATAATCATTGTGATCTAAAATATTTTCTCTGCTTTGCTTGCACTACATATTAAGCAGGTCCCCAAGTTCATTGGTCAATTTTTGTTGGCAAGGGTAAAGGGGAATGGTTTTCAGCCCCATAGATATAGGACAAGGTCATTCATTATAACATTTCTAGCTTGGCCTACTGTTTTCAAGCAGTCCTGTGCTTCATAATAAGCTGGTAGGTGGACCCTTTTGGAAGAAAAGATACTAAAACACAATTTTGTTGGAATATAAAAACAAAAATTTGTTCCCAAATTAATAATTTACACTAGATATGTACATTAATTCACAGTTCAAACATTAATATTTACACAGTTTTCACAGACAACATAGAATTAAAAAGCTAGTTCATAAAAGTATAACCATGAGTATGCGGCACAAGACTAACATACCCAGAGAATACACCACTAGCATATTCCTTTCATGCCAAAGTTTTGAAAATTAAATGCCTCTAGAAGCTATTTGGAATTTGATACAAGACAATTTTTCAGTGTAATATTCAGAAAGGGAGGGGAAATAAATCTATAGAAGGGTAAGTTGTTCAAGAAGAGGGGACAAGCTTATTCCATAAATTGTAGGGATCCACCTCACCCTTTTGCCATGTTTCTACTCCTTGACTTAGGTTTGTACCAGCTTTTTTTTTTTTTTATCTCTGGTCACTTTTACTAAACAAAATCAATGTACGTAATATAATCCATAAATGAACACTGAAATGTTAGATGCATGATAACATACTTAAATTTAGATTGAAGTTGATTCACTACCTAACTCTCTTCATGTGAAACTTTCAAACACTTCGAACAAAGGACAAGGGTTTCAGAGGAGTTTTATCTGAAATAGAGGTTTATAAAATCACTAGTTTCACAGATATTGGGAAAATATTTTTTATATTAAGGTTTGGGAAATTGATTGATATGCACTCTGGTGAACAGAGATGTTGGGGAGATCAAGGTTAGAATTTTTAGTAGAATGTATTGAAGGTGATTTTTCAAAATGGTTTTCCACTCTCTCTCCAAGAAAATGTGGGTATACTTCTTCTAAATATAACTTTACTCATCCCTAAAACCATTGGCGTAATTAGCACATAAGTGTATAAACCGAACAGGTAATAAGACACGATGCTAAACAAACTAGAAAAAACAATATTTTATTTCGTTTCACATATCTTATGATTTTCGAGTAAATATCCCAATTTTCAGGCAAAGGAGCGAGAAAGTATTTCCGGTGCACCATACTATTTATTTCATCTTAAAACTTAAATTCACAAACATGAAGGCATATTTTCAAGACTGTGTACATACTGTAACATACCACTCAATCAAAATGACATCTACAAACCGTAATTTGCACAAAACACAAAACTGAAATAAAGGAGTCCAAAGAAGAGAAATAAAACTGATATATTCTGCAATAATATAATTTTGGTTCTACTTACTTTAAGTGGATGCTCCCGGATACAAACACCATGCTTCGACAAACTATTCTGCAAGTATGGTGGAAACGAAGGCGTGGCAGTTTTAACAGACGTCTGAACCCTTGAACACTCGATGTTGACGAAGGGGGTACCCGTCATTTGGCCTAAAAGGCATTTGGCCTAAAGTGTAGGCTAAACGCCTTTAGGCCAAATGACTTTTTGTAAAGTTAATTTTTAGACCAAATATTAAAATATGTTTTGCTGTCTCCGGAAACATTCGTTAAGATTTGTAGTGATGCTAATAGATGGCGAGGTGTGTAGTGTTTAGTTAAATAGTATATACTACCGTTTCAAAATATATAAGTCTTTTCTCAATTTACTACTTCCCAAGGTATAGCAGCACGTCCATTAACCTGTAGTACCACTTTTGTATGTTGAACTTTTTACATTGACAAGTTTTGTACTAGTTTTTGTACCGTTTTGTACCCGTACCGTTTTTTATTAATTAGCACATACATGTGGTCACACCATTTTAATAATTTTGTTTTATTTTGAATTTTGAATTTTTTTTAAGTGCCAAAGTATATTCTATCAGTCTTTCTAAGTATTATTGTTTATTAATTTTGCTAAATGAATTAATCGATCATTCATTTTTTTATAATCTTATTAACTTACTCGAGTTTGCCCACGGCTTCGCTCACATTTAAGTTGGGTAAATTATCTTATTTTTAGCAAATCATCTAAACCAGGTTTTCTCAAACTCTATGCTCTTGAGCCTTATATTAACATTAAAAGTAATTGTTAAGACTCTTATTCTTAAAATAAAATAACTTTTTTACGATAAAATAAAAAAATGAACCATTTATTATATAATTGATTTCTTTATTTTCTGATAAGATCTTTGTAGAAGTTTATTAAAAATATAAAATTTTGTAAGATATTAATTAATTTTATTGCTTCATAGGCGAAACAGAATATTAATTTTTTAGTCAATCATAATTAACAAGTCGAAGGAAGTGAAAGATTGGTTCACACCTCATCTGAAGTCCCTTCGCGCCTCGCAGTTTGAGAAACCCTGATCTAAACTACAAAAAATACAATTTCAGACACGTATTAGGCGAGAACTTTGTATGTTGATGAAGCCACAAATTAACTATAAAGAATTAAATTATTATATATATATGTGTGTGCAGTCTTTGCATCAATATTTGCTTGCTTACGCGGAGACATTGTTGAAATGAACACCAAAAGAAATAGTTTAAATTTACTAACTAAACATGAATTTTAATTTGAAAGAATCACTCTAGTACTAAGCACCTCAGCTTATCAAATAAATTGTTCTGTTAGTAATTGTTTCTATTGGTTTTTGAAAATTTTATTTTCTCCTCCCCAATCTTAATTTCTCTAACTCCCATTTAAACACATAGTTTTAAGAATAATTTCTTTATCTATAGTTCTACTTCTACCTGCCAGCCAAGTTTCGATTTTCAACTATAGATAAAAGGTTTTTTATTACTCCCCTCGCCCTCCCTTGATTTCATGGAGTTACATTTTAAAATGCTCAGACTTATTAGTTATTTGGAGTGGTGCATTTACGGGCATGCCAAAATTCAATTTTTAACGACACTGCACTGAGATGTAGTAGTTTCTATTAATTTTGTAGATTTTGGACCCCTTATTCCCCAACCCACTTTGATAAATTTATAGTCTAATGTTATTTTGGCTATCTGGGATTTGATTTATCTTTATTTATCTGTCAAAATTTTATTTTTTCCTAATCTCAAAAAGTTTTTTTTCTCTATTATACTCCATCACCACTATTTCTCAGAATGCAATTTTAAATAATAATAATTATTATTATTATTATTATTATTATTATTATTATTATTATTATTATGTAAATGTCTATTTGTATTGTATCCCGTACCTAATTAATAAATTTAAATTATTTACAATGCAGAGAAGTAATTAAATATATTAGTTTTGAAAATGTTGACCTCCAAGCTCCCCTTCCTCCTGCTATTACTCAATTCACTGAGAAATTTCAAATTTTAAGATTTATTTGGTCATCTTGATGGGTCCTTCCTTATACTAAGGCTACCAGAGTTGTAGGGAAGGATCGTTCACTTTACCAGCCAGCACTCAGCTCTACCCTAACACGCAGCGCTGCTGTAACGTCTGCTCGTGAACTAGCCAAGCTTGCTTCTGTTCAGATCATGTGACTGTGTAGTGCCGCACTTTTTTTAAATTATTATTTAGTGCCACGTCTTACTACCCGTTCGGGTTATACGCCTAAGTACTAATTACGCTAATGGATTAGGAATTGGGAAGGTTGAATTAGTGGAAGTGAACCCGCATTTGCGTGGAGGGAGAGTGGAAAACCATTGAGGAAACCCCCCCCCCCCCAGTTCACCTGACCGAGATTCAAACCTCGATCTCCCCATCCTCAGCAGTAGATCTCAACACGACTAGCGCGTTAGCTATCCTCGCCACCGAGGCAGGTGCGCTCGTTACTAACTTCTTATTTATGTCAAGTATGCTTCCAAAGTCAATGTTAATAGTAAATGTTTGTATGTTTATTGTAAGCTTTCTTATTATTTATGCGTGAAGGGTTAAGAAACCGATACTAAAAAATGCCGGGTAAGCGTTGTACCGTTGCCGTATGCAATAAAAGTAATCTAAGGGATATGGTGTTATACACCATGACTTCCCTAAAGATTCTGATGTCAGACGAAGATGTATTCCCTTCTGAACGAGATGGAAAATGGAGTCATGATTCGTATTTTATTTGCTCAGAACATTTTTTCACCTGATGAATATGAACAAGACCTTCAGCCCTAACTGCTGTACTTTCCTTAAAAAAGCAAATTAAAATCGCCCTTAATTGTGATGTCTCCGAAAATGTTATCCAAGGGGAAACTATATCACTCGTGAATCTAGGCATTGCATTAGATTTACGAAACAAATAGTAAGTGATTTCATGGCGGGTAAACATGTCACCCCCAATAGTTTTACTTTATGGAAAAGTCCCCTTCTATAGTGAATTTAATGATTTGTTTAAATAGTTTACTTAACTGCAAGATTTCACATATGCATTTTATTATAACCTTATTAAACAAATCGATCTTGCTTCATTAATGTGGACAGTAGTCTGTAAGAAAAATCTCCCAATGCAAGGTGGATATAGTTTTATGTTATTCGTGCCATCTTAAAACATACTTTAGAAACATTATTTCCAAATTTAATAAATCACGTGGCTGTATGACACACATAAATATGTTTTTTACAAGAACATAGTTTATTGTAGTACATGAACAAATGTATATAGTACGAAAGTTAATGAAAGAATTAAGGTATTTGGTGACGTAAATGTTCACTTAAATTATGTGTTAACTTTTTAATATAAATTCAATAACCCTCTTGTAAGTAGGCCTATTCATAAACCAATTTGTAGTATAGTGAAAATCTTGAATTTATATTAATGTTCAACTGAGTGTGTCAAACTATATATTTAAAGGGTAATATTAGATTCAGCTACATTTGTGTTAAATAAGTTGGTAATAATATATGCCCCCCCAAAGTTGGAGGTAATATGTGTGTCATCCACCTATATCCCCCCCCCCCCCCCCCTCAGTTGGAAATAAAGTTGTCCTCTAAGATTGAAGTTCAAATCCCAGTCCGATGTAACAAGGGTATTTTTCCCTAAAATGGTACCCCACTCTCAATATACGCAAATGTAGGTACATTCAATCTAAAATGTCACCTTCCTCATTCCTGGTTCATTAGGGTAAATTGATGTATGTGTACAACTCAAACGGGTAGTAAGTCACAATGAAAAAAAAAGTATTGTGATGACTATCAAGAGTATCGGCGAAGCTTTATTAGTGTTGGGCGAGGTAGCTTGTAAAAACACTATTTTTAAGGAGTTTTTAGGTGATTGACTCAAAGCCAGTGGAAAATATTTGAAAATGGAATGCCACTAAAAGCTATTTGTGGTGTCCCTTAAGCATTTAGAAATAGTAATAGATTGTTATAGAATCTTTCTGAAGTTTGATGCAAACCATCTATCAGCTTCAAACTCAAGTATATCAGAGGGAAGTTTAACAAACTGGAGGAAGGCAAATTTCGATGGGGGGAGAAAAATTTGGTAATACCCCACCCTATCAACCCTTCCCTCTTTCCCAGTTCACGCTCAATGAGTGACACTCGATATAAAACTAGCGACAGACACACCGTAGAATGTAGATTATTTCCTCAGAGTCTGACAAACTAACTTAAATCTAGAACAAATACAACATCCAGCCCCTGACAGTTAATTCATTATTGTGAAAGGGGAAAAGCACAGTCAACCAATGATACGTTTTTCGGACATTCGGGGAATCGAACCCGGGTCCTTTAACTCAGTATAAAAACACGCTACCAACTGAGATAAAGTGTAGGACTGTGTATTGAAATCAACATTTAGTACGGTTTATGTGTTGTTAACAAAATATTTCTATATTACGTGATAAAAAAATTACACCTCTGTACACAAATAAAAAACTGTTACGTTGGTATTAACGCTGTAAGCTAGCTGGTCTCAGAAGTCATCGCACTCAAAATATAACTTGTTTTTGAGTGACGCGGAGGTCGGGGTGTAGTGTAGTTCTTCTTTTATATTCATTCATGTATTAAATTATAAAAGACTTGTGAGATTTAAATGTATTAATTGAATGATCATTATACTAGTGTAAATATTTTTATAAGAGTTCGGCCATTCATTTTTTCTGGTAAAAAGGCTCCTTCGGTCTAAAATGTGAGAACCCCTGGTCTAAGTCAATATATGTTAATGTGTTGAATAACACGCTCTGGTAGCTTTGTCAGTTCGAAGTACTTTAGTATTAATTTTAACCGAAATTGGGTGGGGTGCGAGTGATTCTGAAGTCTCTATAAGCGAGGTCCTCGGTGTAATAACCCATATCTTGTGTTAAGAGACTTAAAAACTAAAACGAACTTAATTACCAGAATGGTGGCTACTAGTTATATACATTTTCTTGTATACAATGTATGGAAGCTACTATGGTTGTGCTATTTTCAAATGTGAATATAAGTGGCACTTTTAATATGTGTGTGTGTTTTGAATATAAAGTCTTAAACCAAGTCTTAAAAAGGAGCCTATGTATACGACTCATCTTCTGTGTCTAATGTTTTAGTTATAAAGTAAATAATTTATGTTTGTATTGAAATTATTAGGGGTCATGGGGGAAGGTGCCCCGTTTACTCCACCCCATTGAGTGCGCCACTGGTTCTAAGTAAACGCTTAGTGAGAGGTCATTTTATCATAGATATAATTAATTTATAAAATATGATAGTTATTTCAATGGTTTTTATGAACTTATAATGCCCCTTTTTCTCGTCAAGTGAAAAAATCAAAAGTATATCCATTAGCTTTTATTTAATTAAAGGGTACTAATCTTTTAGTTCAAAACCCTTTAAAAAAGGTTTAGATTATATATATATATATATATATATATATATATATATATATATATATAATGTTAATAATGAATACTTTTTGAGCCAGTGTGTTAAAGGAGTCTCTCATTTTATATTATTAAGTCAATATAGTAAGTATAGTATTTATCTTAAAAATGTTAATTCAAGTTTAAATGTAATTATAATTATACAAAAATGTACATTTGTTATATTTGAATATGATGTATTTTGACTGTCTAAAATATGTTTTTCAGGTAAATAGAGTAAGCTCTAGTAGTGTTGTTTTTTCATTGTATCTTCACGCCAGTCAATGCTTTCCGCATTTAATAGCAATTAGAAGGTAGGTATGAGGAAGATAGAATTATGAGAAGTACCCTCGTTTGCGTGGAAAAACGGGAAACCATTTAGGAAAAATTACCATAAGTACACCGTGTAATTGAGAAGGCGCGGTATGCACATTTATGTCCTCGATTCATTATTTTATAGTAAAAATCTTTCTTTCAAAAATGAAGATGAAATACATATTTAAAAAAATTAGATATCACTAAACTTTACACAAAAATATACAAATCAATACATTATTTAATATATATAAAGCAAAGGATGAAGCAAGACAGAGGTGCCCACCTACAACTCGTGAAACTCAAATAAATTATGTTAGTGGGTTTGAAAAAGAACCAAAGGAAAGTTGCCGGGGAATAATGAATTTTTGTTATGGTTTACTTCAAGGTCGTTTGCTATTATTAGGAATGGAGGGAGGAAAGGACTGCTGCCTAATCCCACCTTCAAAGTCTCCTGTAGAGTGCGACGGAGAAGAGAGAAAGAGAAGATTTAGCCTGTTTGCCACGTAACTCAAGTTGGCCCGCCACATTGCTGAAACAAACCTTTTTTGTCTAATCGTTTGTGCTCTATTTGTGCTCATATGTGCCCGAACATGAACATTTGTCCTCTGAAACTGGCCAATTTAGAAAATATTTAATGTGGTGTGCCAACTTGAGCTCAAGCTAGCCCACCACATATTGAAAAAAAACATCATAACAAAATTTATTTAAGTCAATCCATTGTGCTCCATTTGTGTTCATATGTGCCTGAAAATGAACAATTGTGCTTTAAAATTAGACAATCTAAAGAACAATTAATGTGGCGGGCTAACTTGAGTCTTCCCTATACCATAACCTGTAGAAAAATTGAGTTCAAGCTGGCCCGCCACATTTTTAAATATCAATGTAACAAAATTCTGTTTTCACCATTCGTTTGTTTTTCGTTTGTGCTCATATGTGCCCAAAAATGAGTATTTGTGCTCTAAAATTAGAAAATCTAGAAAACAGTTAATGTGGTGGGCTAGCTTGAGCTCTAGTTGGATCGCCTTCATTAAATATTATCTAAAAGGCTTAGTTTCACAGCACTATAGTTCATGTTCGGGCACATATGAGCACAAACGAAATAAAAACGAATGGTGAAAATAGAATTTTGTTACATTGATATCTCAAAATGTGGCGAGCCAACTTGTACTCTATTTTTCTACAGGTTATGATATAGGAAAGGATCAACTTGGCCTGCCACATTAAATGTTATATAGCATTCCTAATTTTAGAGCACAAATGTTTATTTTCGGGCACATATGAGCACAAACAAAGAACAAAATAATGGCGAAAACAGAATGTTGTTATGTTTTGTTTTCAATATGTGAGTAGTATTTGCTGGGGTATGTTCCATCGATAATTATTCATAATTTGTCGAATGAGACTATTCTAGTTACGTTTCAATGACTTTCAATGACGTATGTCGTGTATAGAGTGACGTTTTCAATGACGTATGTCAGGTATAGACCCGCGTTGAGCCATCAACTGTAATAATGCCGTATGAGGCTATGGTCTAACTAAAATATTGGTATGCTAGTGACGTTTCAATTGACGTCACAGGATTAAGACGTCTTCAAATTTAATGAATTATTATTTTGTGTGAGCATTAACCAACACTACTTGCTATGTTTTTTATTTGGAAAACCTGTATTTTAGACATTGACGTCACAGGATTATGATATTTTCAAATTTATTGAATTGTTATTAACCATCACTACTTGCCATGTTTTTTTATTTGGATAAACTCTATAAAGGAGAAAACTTTATTTTAGACATTGACGTCACAGGATTATGACATTTTCAAATTTATTGAATTATTATTTTATGAGAGCATAAACCATCGTCATGTTTTATTTGGATATACTCTATAAAGAGAAAAACCTGTATTTTAATGTTGTATGGCTTTTATTACAAATATATAATTTAAATGAGAGGGAAATATTACTAGAAATGAAAAAATAAGTACAAGTTTTTTTTCAACATTTAATTATAATAAAAAAGTATACATATTTCACAATTTATTATTGTTATCCATAAAAATACAAAGATCGTCATACAGTGACAGATAGTTAAAATATGGGATAGGATCGGGCGGGTCTACAAACGATTTGGAGGCGAGCGTATTGTCTATGAACATCGATACATTAGGGTGATTTAGATATTTTACATGGCGTGTGATATATTTTTCAAGATTGTACAGAGTTTTTAATTCGTTCGTAGACAGGTAGATCTGAATGTTTTTTTTTTATCACTCAGACACAATTTCCACACGCCGAAAAGTTTTTTCACCACAATGTTAAAGTCGTCCATGCTGGACTCGAAGTTTACACACGTCTCACACACTCGGACCAAAACGGCATTTCTTTGACGAGAAAGTTCCATTGGGGGACGGTGAGTATTAGACGATTAGAACTCGATGAAAACATCACGTGAGCGTAAAAGTTGCGGTCAGAGAAGAGGCCCACCGCCACGTGTTTGTTCTGTTTGTCGTTTAGGTAGAAAGTCTTGGTTAGAAACGACGGTGATTCATCCTGCACCATATTACAGCTGCACGTCTTCATCGCTGTCTGCGTCTAGACTGATGACCTGTAATCAACAGTCGTCGCAATTAAAGCTTGTATCGTGGTCGTCGTCGTCGTGTCGGTGATTGGACAAAATTTATACAATTTCTCGGCGCTGTGAAATCTGACGAATCGTGCCAAAGCGTTTGCATTTTTAACGCGCACGGGTGATGTCGTGACAAGGGGCGGTACACCCCCAACAATTAGAGTTGATCAAATCAACAAAGGGACATTTATAGTCCTCACGTAGTGGGATGAATGTCCGGCCGGTGAGACGGGACAAGAAATTTCCTTTTTGTTTATTATATGCGTAAGGCACGAAGGCTTTATCTAAATTTTGTTTTAGAGTTGCATCCAATTTGGAGTAGCACAAGCCGGTGGTTTTATTGAATTGATAGCACGACGATTGTTTCTCGTCGATGAAAACTATGGCTAGCTCGGTGATCACCCACTCCTTTTTAGAGTTTACGATAAATGAAAATCAAAGATGGCTGACATGATGATGTTCATCTGTCAGATAATTGAATACAAATGATTAAATAAAATTATAGTATACCTTTTATATCTAATGCTGGAACACACGTCTGGGCACCACTGCTAGTACACCTTGGACAGCGGCCAAAGCGACGTTTGAACAGCGTGACGGCCAGTCGGTCATTCTTGCACAAGTTGCCGGTTGAGAACAGGTCTGTGAATCTCCTCAGGCTCCAGCCGGCGTCCTTGGCAACGGCAAACAGACAGCAATACTGCCCGCACACACCGGAGGCTATGGCTTGGAGTCGTTTGCGGTTGTACATCCATCGTGTCGAGTGTTTATTTAAGAAGATTAGTCATCGCTAAGCTCGGTCGTCTGGCGTATGTATAAAAATACTCCCCAAATTTGGAAAAATATAGAACCACCCAATGGGAGCCGGGTTTAGTGTGAGGGTCTAGATTGACCACAAATAAGGCGGGACGAGTGAAATTTTGAGGTAATTTGTCCGAAGGAAATGTCCCCTTATAGATTGAAATTTTGCCCAGCAGTGTGTCTAATTGATGAGAATTCATGGTGTTAATAATTCATTTTCACCTCCCTATTAGAATCTATCGACACCGTCCCCTCGTACTCAGAGTAAAACAAACAGGTTATGGCGGTGTCAAGGTCTGTCTTGAACGGTAACTCAAATCTCACATTCCCTCTGTCTAAAGGCTGGTGTGAGAGTCCTGTCCTGCGCTGTCGGGAGTTAAGTCGAAGGCCAACATAAAGTAACCTTTATTGAACATGTCTCGCGTGATTAAATGGCCGTTGTTTTGATGGTGTATGCCCAATCCCGAAAACAATGTATCATAGGCGAGGGGGGACGTGCCGACGTTGTCAAAATTTATTAAATGGGCAAATGTTTTTGATTCCATTTACATACAGGACGAAACGATCGAGGTTGCTGTGAACCAGTTGAAACGGATTCGTGTTCAAACTGCCTACAAACGCATCGTTTGACACCATTGAGAATAAAACAATTTTAGGGATAACCCCTTGAATAACATTGTTTAGACTCACAGACTTGGATCCTTTGGGTACGGTCACAGACTTGACGTCCACCCGATTGAGGTGGTATTGGGCCGTCTTTCGTAACAGTGTCTTTTCTATAGCGAGTGAAATAGTCGGCGACACTTCCACGTGTTTCACAAAGAGGGTGGCGTCTAAAATTCGCAACCGCACGTCGGTGTTTAAATTGTCCGCGTCTGTGAGCAGATAAAACTCTCTTTTGTTGCGAATTAATTTAACACGCAACGATACATTTTTCAACAGCAAATGTGAAATATTAAAAATGTCGGCGTGTAAACGTCCCACCAAGTCGACCGGATGTTTTAACAAGTCTAATCTCGTGGCGAAACCTTTCTTCTCTGTGGATGCGGCGAGTTCACCGTTAGCGGCAGGGGTATCCAAAAACCACATACCATTCACTAGGTGGGTGTCGGAGGCGTCTCTACCGTAATTAGTTAAAGTCTCTAAATAAGCCCTGTAGGCATAGTTGTCGGTCGAGGTTGTAATAGGTGTTTCGTTGGGAGAGATATTGATTTGACTGAATAAAGAATTTAACAAGTTGTTGACGCATCCTATTTTATTGTCGGCTGCGACCGGTGTCCCGTCCCCCCTCACCAGTTGAATACGAAGATATAATTTAATCGAAGAGAGGTCTCGAAAGTATTCACCGTCCCCGGGGCAAAAAAACTCTAACTGAGCGTCATTGTCCACGGAAGTGATGGGTTTGTATTCGACCACTTTATTATTTTTAATTACCGTTTGAATGCATTTTTCGTCGAAAAGATCGAGTTCTGTTTTTGAACACTCCATAATTAATCGAAAATATCTTTTATAGCTCTCTTGTTCCCTCTTGCTCTAACGCCCACCTTCGAATGAAGTCGTTTACGCTTTTTAACCCTTTTCAAGCCACGTCCCTCGACCGCCTGAGTGACGCGCTTTTTAACTATATCACCGACTTTTTGACCGGATTCACGTGTCGCTATGTCAGACAAAATGTGCAAACCTGTTTGTAACGCTTGTTTTCTCACCGCTTTCGCCCCCTCATAAACAACGGTTTGACAAATCGAAATAACCCGCACAAAAACGATCCGAGGCCACGTCCCCGTTGCATTTTATAACTGGCGTGATAGACGGGACCGATGTTTTCTCTCTCTCCTCCATTGTTAAGACTAAGTCAAATTACTATCCCACGTATCTATTTATCTAGTTTTTTCTCTCTAAAATGTAAAATCGCTACGGTGGGCACGGGACCCGATTGAAAATTCACTCGTTCGCCAAACTTTGTGTATAAGCCTATACTTATAGAATCAAAATTACATTTCTCGACGGGAAAATAGAATATAGGAAAGAACACGTGATGCGCGGTGGCGGAGGGGAACTGTATGATTCTAATCCATCTTACATACGAATCGCCTAGTAACTGTGGTCCTATAATGTCTGTGTACACAAAGACGGGTTCCGTTTCGATTGAAACAGAGCCGGGCAGTTTACGATTAGGTCGCAAAAAGACCCCCTTAATATCCTCGCTCATTAAATCCCTCATATGTGTATTAACCGCATTAAGTGACTCTATGTTGGGTAGTCTGTTTCGAATGGTTGTAATTAAGTCTCCGATGCCCACATAGAGACGAACAGGAAATTCTATTTTAAATTTTTTTTTCGCCACCGTAAATGAAATTGTCTTTTTGAATCGTGTAGTTATCGCTGACTTGTCGGTGGTCCATGCACCCTTTTGTTTTTTAATCTCAGTCAACATTGTTTGATCGCGAAGAATGTACCATTGAAATTCGGATATTAAAACCTCTAGATCTCCTTTATCACTTATCGAGCTCTTAATTTTATTATAAAGCTCCTTAAAGGAGGTGAAATCTTGTTGAGGAAACGAAACACGGCCCACTTGGGTCACCACGACGTTTGCTGTCAATTCTTTATCTTTTGATAAAATGTTATCTTCGAGAGTTTCAAAACCCACGGGATAGGATAATTCAGCTAGTCCCACTTCCCACCGGTCGTGTTCTAGCCGTATGGACTGTGCCAATTTTGTAGTATAGTAAGAGAGTGTATTATTGTCGTAATATTCGGCGCTCGAGTCCGACGGCAGTGCTACATAAAACTGACTCATATTTGTTTAATGTTAGACGCAGGAACCCAGCTGTTGAAAGAACTGTCGTACCTTTCCACTTGACTAGATGATGTTGAATGCCCTTAATTCGCTTACTCTGTGCTATTTTATCTATTTGAAAAATCGTAGGACGACGCACGCGAACTAGTTCGTAGTTATAAAAATGTCCCTCAATGGGCCGCCATCGGAGATCCTGTAAGGAATAGACCGGTTCGGGAAGTCTAGGAATTACTTTAACTATGCTAAATATTTCTCGTGTAAAATTAGCCTCCTATCCTTTGTCAAAAATCATTTTTTCTTTACTTATGCGCACATGATCGCCCGCCTTGAACAAAATTTTCCCTACTTTAATTTTAGCCCACCGCTTTTGCAGGCGCAATAATATTTTAAGTACGTGAATAGGCTTGACCTAAGCCGGAGCCATTCCTATAGTCGAATGAACACTAGCGTTATAACTTTGAACTAGCTTGCCCAACACTTCGACGTAGTTGTGAGTGTTGAATGCGGTGAAATATTTCCACATTTTAGTTTTCAGCGTGCGATTGAAACGCTCCACGACGGCCCCCTTTATGTCCGGATTATGCAAATGATAAAAATGAACGCCCGCTTGTTTCAAAAATGTTTAGAATTTAAAAATTCCCTACCCTTGTCCGACTGAATCGAAAGGGGGCGTCGACCTTTTTTAAAAATCTTTTTTTTATCCACGGTGATGTCTGCGCCCGATTTTGTTTTAAGCGGTATAGACCACGCGTACTTTGAAAATACATCAATAATGTTTAGAATATAGTTGATGCCCCTGTTGTCCTTTTTAAAAGCTCTCATATCTACTAGATCAATCTCCCACACATCGTCGATATTAGCGACTCTGTACGGGTTACGTGGAAACCTTTTTCTTAAACTACGGTGTAGAGTGTACTCGTCCTTCCCTGTTAACCATTCGTCTACTTTTATTTTATCCAACCGACAGGCCTTTTAAAGTTTTGTGGCTGTCGAGAAGGCCGAAGGTTGTGGGAGATTGTAATAGAGTTTTTTTTAACGTGGCGCTCATCTTAGCGTGTTCCAACGTGGTCTGGCGGGAAAAAGGTTAGAAATGACTGTTTTATATTTCAAACCTCTGCTGGACGTTATTTTCGCGTTAGGATCAAAGTTTTGTCGATGAGCGCTTGTGGCAATTAGTATGTCTTTATATTTTTTTAAATCACTCTCTGTAATTATATCTTTATTTACGTTTCTTTTGGTCAACAACTCCCAAAGTCCTTGCGTACCTTTATAGTGTGTGTTACCCAGGTATATATCGTTATCGTCTACGGTGAAACTCGAATTGCCAATTTTAAAAGTATCCCCTCTTTTTCTAATTCCAAATATAGGGTCAGTAGACACTCTACGGTGGACGTAAGGTGATAAATATTTTCCGGCTATTATACCGAATAAGTGGGAGGAACCTATTTCAATTTCATCAGATTCTGATCTAGGCACAAAATATGACTCCCCTTCAACCCACACACCCTCCTTCTCTGGCGAGTCTACACTAATAGGACTGCTTTGAAATGTGGCCTCGTCTGAAAGGAATCGAGGTGGAATCGCCGGCTGTCTCCTAGGTCGTTTTCTTTTTACTTTTCGTGTACCTCGGGCAAGGTCGACCGGTCTTCGTTTTAATACTGTGGGGCCCACGATGGGTATTTTAATTGGTTGTTTCGCTCTCTCCCGGTCTGTTAAATAACGCTGTTGATGTTTTCTAAAACTAGCCAATCTTTGATAATCGTCGACTTTTTTCCTAGATTTCAGATTTTTTTTCATCTGTACAAAATCGGTGGCAGCATTGTCATCGCGTTTAATGTGAAATAGTTCTGGCGGAACTAGAAGCATCTGTTTAAGTTGTGACATATTATTATTTAACCAATGCGCCTACGAGAGATGAAAGAATAGCGGGTTGTATACTGCTCAAGAAGCCGCCCGATTGAACGACTATATTTCTTTTTCTCTTCAACTAAGCACCGCTGCTAGCCAATTTACGCATACAATTTTTATACTTTATTAATTTTCCCATATCTCTTTTACTAATTTTAATATTATTGTTTAATGTGTTTAGAGCACATTCGCCTAGTGTTGTTATAACATCCGGGTCTACGACTTTAAGAATAGCTTTGCGCAATTTAGGACTGACCGTTTTCAACACCCGCAGTACGTGTCTATTTTTCTTGACTAGTTTCATCTAGTAGTCTAGCGGGACAAACACTTTGCAAATAGTGTCAAATATGTCCGTTTTGAAGCGCAGGCGTTCGTTCGCGTTCTGACTCAGATCAAATAGTAAATACCCGTGAGCGGATTCTGTTGCTTTCCTATAGATTCTTTGTATTTCGGACGGATTATCAGGATAAACTTGTCTAACTAGATAGTTTATCTGTGTTTGATCACGCGGGTTTTTAAACACAACAATGTATTTAGCGTTAAGTGATATTTCACGAGACTTACTCCCTGATGGAAAAGATTTTGTGTGATCAGAATAACCGATAGGTTTCTATGATGACTCCCTTGGTAAAAAGTTCACTAACTTTGTTAGAATAAACCTCGTTCATTAAATCGTCCAGCACGATGAGAAAAGGCCCGCCGGCCTTAAAATTGAAATTGTCCGGTACACCTTTGTGTAGTGTGACGTGACTAGATAATCGCGAGGGAATAGAATTGTTCTCACAAAAACACCATAGAATTCTATCAAATTTATCCACACTGAACACCTGTTTTAAATTTAACAGAAAATTTTCTACAAAAGTAGTTTTACCGCAACTAGACGGTCCCGCTAATATCAGTGTGAAAGGGTGTACAAACACAGACATCGATGTGCACCCGTCTAGTGTTGGTATAAAACTAAAAAATAAAAATTACGATTTCAAATTTATAATAGTGGTGGCGACAAACCAATCTCTAAGAAAATTTTACGTTCGAAAGAGTACAAATTTAATTTAATTTTTTTATATTTATGACCGATACATTTATCATAATTATGATGGATCCTATCCTTCAGGGAGGGACACCCAAAGTCTATCATGTCAATAACATGTTGACTTTTCTCACAATTTCCATTAAAAAAAAATTTTTTTCTCCTCCCCCTTTACATAAATTATAGTAGACGCGAGAGTGGCCATTTTAAAAATTACCTTAAATTGATCGGCGCTCTTATCACCGTCGTCCCAATGGAGACCGTGGTGATTGTATGTGAGCCAATCACATTGTTTTTTAATATGCCGCGGTAATTTGAAAAGGAATATGGCGACTTAAATGTATAGTGATGTACATCACTTCCACCAATAGATATTATACTACATTCTTTTATTATAAACTTATTGCATTCATCTTTAAATCCCTGAAAGTCTACAATTACATTGGTCATGTTGTCGATGTTGAACCAAAACTGTAATGGAAAAAAAAAAAAAATTAACAGTCACTGTGTGAGGAGACAACTGTAAAAAAAACTATTAACAGTCAGTGTCCCAGTCACGTACATAAATATCACGGCTCGTCTACGACGATGTCAGACATTGATGACATTTTTTCTTTATAGACGGTGGTCCATCAATCTGCGTTACACCCATATTATAATGTTCCAAACAATATTTATAATCTCTCAATTCGTGCTGCGTAGAGGGAGAGAGTAAGTTCCAAGCGCGATTTATATCTCTAGACGCGTATGTTTTAATAAATTCTATAGGTAAATTATACAACTCCGCGGCAGACATCAGACACAAATCCTGCTTCTCAGAGTACGCGAGGATGGACGCGTTGATTTGATCCATTATACTAAATTACAATTACCGGTGACACGATCTTTTATAGTGATGTCACTCGATCCAAACCCTCCCTCCCCCTCTGAGTGTTTGATAGCGAATCAGTGTGTTCAACTCTAGGGTAATCAATTTTCACGCATACTAGTTGAGCAATTTTATCACCCCTTTTAATTCTGAAAACAGTGTCGCATTGATTAATGAGTAATACGCAAATATTACCACGATAGTCTTCGTCTATAACGCCGGCCAAAACATCTATGCCGTGGTGAAGAGCCAGACTAGATCGCGGAGATATTCTACCGTACGTTCCCACCGGTAATATAATAGAAATATTTATTTTAACTAAACGCCTGCACGAGGGCTGTATACTACAATTGTAGGGACTTTTCAAGTCTAGACCTGCAGAGCGTGGTGTGGCTCTAACCGGCGATACGGCGTTTCTATTTAACTTTTTGAACTTTAATACAGATGACACTGGAATCAGAGAGAGAGAAGAACAATGTCAATATATATTTGACTGATAGTTTTCTATACCAGTGGCCGGGGTTAGCATCAACTATAGCCGTAGGGTACGGACGTGTTGTTATTCAATCTCCTACGTTTAGTGAACACAATATTATAATTTTTCTCTCCAACTGGGAGACGACGATGGCGCCTCTTTTTCTTTTAATTTTTCGTGGGTTAGTCACGTGTACGGGGTCCACGTCTTTCAAAATCATGTCTTTAATACTAATAAAGCTTACAATCTTTGTGTTTTCATAGTTAAGTGTTATACCCCTGACTTTGGTGGTGGACCTGTATTCGTTCGTCTCTGGGACAAGCACATTGTAAGAATAATTTTTCGGTCCACTGGAAACAAACTCTGTATTGTACGCGCTCTCAGAGTAGGCGGTCAGCTCATTTGTCATGTCGCCCAACTTGTCGCCGGTCAGTATCGTGTACGTGTCTGACGGTCTTATCACACTTATAATAGAGTCTGTGTCACAGTAAAGACAAGAACAGCCCAAGTGCCTGAGATATGAATACAATTTCATACGGGCACCGGTGGTCACATACGCCGCTATAGTCACGTTGACCGTATCCAGGGGGAGTACGGCCTCTTCACGGTATGTCCACGAGACGTAAGCAACCTCGTCATTGGGGAAAATAATGTTGCGAACCTCTTTACCGGGGGTGGTGAGTAGGGAGAAAAAGTATTTTGGATAGTTCACAATGGTTGTCTGCGTTTTGTTCTCGTTCAATGCAAATCGTCCCCAAAAAGAGTTTAAACACAATTTGACGAGTGCGCGCTTTCCTGGATTTTTAACAGTTTCGTTTTTATCCAGCACTATTCCCTCTGTTTTGTAATACTCGCTAACGTAGTTGTCTTTGTCTGCGTCTGTTTTCACCCATCCAGGGTATCCAGACGCCTCCTGTTTGATCTTGAGGAACTTGTTAATATACTCTACAAACAATCCACCTTCTCTGGTCTGGGGATCAAACTGGGTAATTATATAATCCCAAAATTCGTGTACTCTAACCATTGTGTAGCCCATTTCTAGCGCTAGTCGTACCTCATCCACTATCCATGTGCCTGTAATAGTCCTCTCAGAGTTTGTGTGTTAACAATCGCCTTGGTTCATCTTGTTTGCACAAGAGGAGCATAAAAAAACATTAATTTTGATTGTGTCTTGTAGGGCAGTACGGGGTGATACAAATTTCTAGGAGGCAAAACAGTGCATTTAATTAGCCCCTCTCGGTCTACCACGTCGACGGGGCAATCGTCGGCGACAAAAATATTTATAGGATGGCCTACAGGAAATTTAAAATACTTGCATACCCGGGGATATAAACTGCAGACATCAAGATAGCCTATTTTTTCGCCGGGGTTTGTCTTGTAGTGTAATGTCATAGACTCACACCGTCCACCATACAGTGCGTCACGTGGATTGAGCGGTAGCAGTTTGAATCATAGGGTGATTGCTTAGCTCTAGATCTAGTTGTGTGTCTTCAGTCAATATTTTGTCGAAGTCACACTCTTTCATAGTTGTAACAGTGTACCCTGCGGCTCTAAATGCTCGATCTCTCAAAAGAGTGCACTCGTATCGCTCGGTGAGAGTCTCTTTCGTCCCTGTTATAGTCGCGTCACGGTTCGAAAGACATGTACACCGTGGAAGAAACAACCGTCAAACTTAAAAATCTCTCTCGTTGCATCACAGTAGCCGTCCACTTTCCTACCCAAAATTTCTATCTCACGCCCGTTGAAGGCGTGCTGTATGTGAATATCGGGGCGGGTTTTCTCCAGATAGACTAAGCATTTTATGGCTTTCATAGACTGTCTGTCACCGCACCTGTAACCCCCCTTGGGCAGGATGGCTATCGTATCGGGGGCTAAGAACAGTTTTCTAAATAATCTATTGCACGCCGACGAGATTGTGATAGATTCTCTAAAAAGTCTGTCGAACCTATATTTAGAAATAAATGACGAAATGTACGACAACCCTTGCGTAATACATTTACGTCATACACACAATAGGCCTCCAGCTCTGCCTTATTATTAAATATATACCCCTGCCGCAGTTTGTCAGCGTGCCATACCATAAAGTCATTTCGCTCATCCGGTTTCTTATAATCCGCACCAAAAAATTTCGGGACCTGGGATCTCACCGATATGATTTAAATTCTTTTCGTATTAACCAACTAGGGAGTGTCCTTTTTTACAGTCTAGTCCAAACGCTTTAGGGATCTGTCTCAGTGGCAAGGGGAGGAAACATAGGCTGTCTTTAAATTGTATGTGGTCCATTGTCATGCAGAGTATTTTAGTTCGTCCCGATAATATTAGGGGTGCAGTTTAGTGATAGAAATCTATTCAGGATAAATATAGCGTCAAAGGCTTTGGCATTATGCCAAAGACAAACAATTTATTTGCAAACGGCCTCGGTTTGTCTCAGGTAGTCGATGAAGCCGTCTACCGGATTATCCCAAAAAGGAATGAGATCGTTTCCCGCATTGGTCACAATCCTCGTCCATATTATCGTTTAAATTCACATTTTACACAATAGTGTTTGTACGTGAAGAAAATTTGTTAGGGGCACAAACAATCGTTGGCTATAGCTCTTTCTTGTCTAGTCTCGAAATTATCAGGACCTTCGTAGGGTAATTAAATCTAGGCGTCCTTCCGATCTAATAGACTGCATATTAAAACGATGGCCCGGTTTTCTTGTCCTCTGTTTAAACCCCTTGCGCCAGTCTTATTATGTAAACATCGTGTTTGTCGGGGCCTATTGTTTTAATCACAGGTAATACGGCACCTGTCGTAAATCGTCAAACTGTTTTTCCTTAACGAAAAAAATGATTGATTTATGATAATTGAAACAAGCGCAACAAATTTTAAATTAAACATTAAGTACAATAAAACATTTTTTTTTTCAAATTTTAATACAAACAAACGAATTATGCTTACATTTGGGGCTGTGTTTTCTTACGTAAATTCTTTTCAGCCACTCATGAATGAAAACTTGGTAATTAACCATGCCTCCGCTGAACTAACCAACTTAAAATGCGGGCCCCCCCATTTAGGAAATTATTAATTAAATGTATGCGGTTTGGACGTTTTCCCACGTACTGGGAGGGTTTTGATACTTAATAGAAACGATCAAAATTCATAACAAATCCTTGCGGCGAGAGGTATATACACGGAAATTTATTTCGTACCATAGATAAGTGAAATTTATTTGATAATCTATGACCACCAATGGATATTAACCAGCGAGGGGTTTTTTGCGGAAAAAAGCTTTAAAAAGATTATAATTTTTTTAAAAACTATTTATAATTTATTCAAATTTTGATTTTTTTCAAAATCTTTTAAGTCGTTCATTAAAATAATTTGTCTATGATTTAAAAGAACTAACAAGTCTATTTTAGACAGATAATCTTTTGGAAAGGCAACCTTCATTTTTTAATGCTGTTTTTATTTTACAAAACCCAAAAACATTTTTATATATTATATTAATCCTGGAACACATGCTAAACTAAATGTTGGAAATTATGAATAACTTTTGTTAATGTATCCTAATCTGTTCACATCCATTTGATCAACATCAAGGTACGAAACGTACCGGTTATCGAGTGTTATTCTTCCTATACGTGATCGTGAGTCGAATTAAAATCGATGTGCCGTACCTTTAAGCAAGTAAGCTAATAGACTAGAGAAACGTCAATAGATAAAGCATCGACTCACGTTCTAATCAAAGGCTTGAATCGAACTAAAATGTCCCTGCTAAGGTGTTGAACGACTGTAATTTCGTCTTCCTCTCTTATATTAAAATGTTGTCGTCAGTGTTGTAGTGGGCATAGACCAAAAATATGATTTCGTTGTCTGTTTAATTCTGACATAGACGTCCGCATTGTCGATATAATTCGTTCAAGTGTAAATGTTTGTCCCTTAGACACTAAAAAAATGAAAAAAGAAAAATTGTTATTTACAAATAAAAAATTGGAAAAAGAGAACGCATAAAAAATATTTAAAACAAAACAATAAGTACAGAAAAATATAAAATAAGTTTAACTAATAAATTGAATACTAGAAAATAATTTTTTTTTTTTTTTTAGTAAAATTATCTTAACTTTTATCAGAGAGCTTGAGGTATTTTTTATGAAAAACTTTTTTCAGCCGACATAGTAGCCAATGAAATGAATAACTTCTATAGTTAAATTCTCCTTTTATAGGCTCCAGCTTAGAATGTGTTTTCTGAACACACCTTTCAAATCAATGCGGTGTTGAACTTCCACACCACAACACTTTTATCGCCACGAGCTGAATATCTATTAAAAATAGGGCGCCGGCCTTGTCTCGCTTCTCTACGATAGCTGGTAGTAAATTGAAATACTTAATAGAAATCAAATCAATAAAATTATCATAGAAATCGCCCTTGTTTTATCGATAAAGAAAAGGGGAGGTCCGGAAATTTCGCTTTGATAGATCAAGGTGGTGGTCAAATTGTAACTCATTCGTAATCAATATGAACAACAATGTATGGTAATTTACCGACATGCGGTAAGTCTTGACGGTAAAAAGATTAACAAATATTCTATTTTCAAAAGTATTTTAAGTTTATCAATCAATTAGAATATATTCAAAAAGTATTTAATGGTTCATTCATTAATTAGATATATTTTCAAGATCCTTTAGAATTTAAAAAATGAACTACAACACAGTCTATTTTAAGACATGGATATAATTAGAAATATGAAATGTACATTTAAACATATAAATTAGACAAAAATTGATAATTTTATTTATAATCAATAAACCAAAATACATATAATATATATATATTCTTATTAGCCCTGAAAATTGTTAAAACAGTTATAGATAGGAATTATGAAAATAAACTTTTTTAAATTTTAAATTTTTTTATTAAAAAACAAAACTTTGCCAAAATCGGAAAATCCCCAAAGCCCTTAAAAAAATTTTTAAAAAATAAAAAATAATAAAAGCAAAAAATTTTTTTTAAAAATCCAAAAATTTTTTTTTTTGGAAGATATGAATTAAAATTTTTTTAAAAAAAAGAGAAATTTTTATTAATAATGAGGCCCCCTTTTAAGTAAGTTTTTCCTAAAAACCCCGGTATAATGGTGCCCAAACAAACCAAAACAACCCCTTTTATACCCCAAGGTAATCCCCTTTGGGGGGACGGAAAAGGGGGGTTTATTAACGTCCCCAAACCCGGGGAAAAAAACAAGCAAACATGTGTGAAGGGTTATAATCTCCAAATTTTTTTTTTTAAACCCACCGGTTTCCTTGGGCTTTTCTTTCCATGGGGGAAAGGGGGGGGGGCTTCCCCCCGGGCCCAACAAAAAGGAGTTCGCGGTTTTAGGCGGGTTGAAGGTGGGGCGTCTTTGGTAAGTCGGTTTTCCCTTTGGGGGGGGGGGGGGGGGGGGGTTCCCCCAGCATTAGTGATTGGGTTTTTAAAATTTCCCCTGTTTTGTTTTGGGCCAAAGGTTTCAAAACCTTTATATTTTTATTAATTTTAAAATAATCAATTTTAAAAAAAAAACAATATTAATTTGGGGGCCCCTTTTAACCCCAAAACTTTTCATCCTCCCATAAAATTAATTTTGGAAAAAATTTTTTTTTTAATATTTTTAGTTTTTCTTCTTTATTTTTTAATTAAAAAAAAATGGGGTTTTTTAATTTAGCAAAAAACAAAAATTTCGTAAAAACAATTTAAAACCCCCAAAAACAATAAAATTTTTTAATTAAAGGTTTCCATATTTCCCCCAAAAACTTTTTAAAAATTCCCTTTTAATTAATTTTTTAAAAAAAACTTTTTTTAGGGAATTTTAAAGTTTTTTTTCTAGTATTTTTTTAAAATTTTAAAAAAACCCGGGGTTTGATAAAATTTTTTGGAAAAGTCAAACATAAACTAAAATTAAAAAAAAAAATATAATATATATTTAAAAATTAAAATATAAAATTTTTAAAAAATTTTGGGGTTTTTTATTAAAAATTTTTAAAAACCCCTTTTAAATTAATATGTAAAATAATGGTTTTTTAGGTAAACTCTTTTTTATTTTTTATTTTTAATTATAAAAAAACCCCGGGGTTTTAATTTTTGGGGAAATAAAAACATTTTGCAAAAGTTGAAAAACGTTAAATAATTTGGGGGAAATTTTATACACTTCTAATTTTGTAAATATTTAAAGTTTTAAAGAAATTTTTTTAAAAAACCCCCCCAAAATTAAATTTTTAAAAAATGGTTTTTTTTGGGGTTTTTTTCTTTTTTTCTTTATTTTCTTTAAATTTAAAAAAAAACTTTTTTAAATTTTGGGGAAATTAAAAAAATCAGTTAATTTTTTTTAAAAAAAAACAATAATTTAGGTTTTAAAAATTTTTTTCCCAAAAACTTTTAAACCTCCTATAATTAATTTTAAAAAAAAATGGGTTTTTTTTGGTATATTTCTTTTTTTTTTTCTTCTTGTTTCTTTTTTCAAAAAAAAAATGGGTTTTTATAAATTTTGCAAAATCAAAATAATTTAGTAAAATTTTTTAAAACAAAATAATTTTAAATTTTTATAAATTTTTTAAAAAAAATTTTTTAAAAATTTTTATTTTAAATATTTCTAATTACCCCCAAAATCTTTTTAAAAAAAACCCCCCCCTTTTTCCCAAAACTTTTTTAAAAGTCTTTTTTTTTTTTCAAAAAAAAAATTTTAAAAAAAAAAAACCCCAAAAAAATTTTGTTTGCAAAAGGTTTTTAAAATGGGCCGTATATGTATATAAAGCAATTTTTTGCAAAATTTGTATTCCCTTGGACAAGCAAATTGGGGTTTTAAAAAAGAATTTGTAATTTGGTTTTTTTAAAAATTTCACTGCTTTTTTTTACGTATTTTTAATTACTCAAAAAACCCCGGGGTTTTATAATTTATTTAAAAGGCCAAGATTCACAAGCCCTAACGTTAATGTTTGGGCACTATGAGCACAAACTAAGACAAACGAATGGTGAACACAGAATTTTGTTACATTGATATTTAAAAATGTGGCTGGCCAGCTTGAAATATATATTTCTACAGTTTATGATATAGGGAAGGTTCAAGTTAGCCCGCCACATTAAATGTTCTCTAGATTTTCTAATTTTAAAGCATAAATGTTCATTTTCGGACACATATGAGCACAAACGGAACACAATGGATTGACTTAAATAAATTTTGTTATGTTGTGTTTTTCAATATGTGGCGGCTAGCTTGAGCTCAAGTTGGCCCGCCACATTAAATATTTTCTAAATTGGTCAGTTTAACAGCACAAATGTTCATGTTCGGGCACATATGAGCATAAATAGAGCACAAACGATTAGACAAAAAAATATTTTTTTTCGGCAATGTGGCGGGCCAACTTGAGTCACGTCTGTTTGCCTCTAGGCTATAAGAGTGTCACTTTTTGGAATGGGAGAACACAAGCGATCCCTAGCGGTGAGATATTTTTACCAACCAAAGCTCGTCAGATTCATCCCTCTGGCCTCTGCTGCAGCCATTGGCTTTTCGGAGGTCCACTTGCTTACATCGTACGTTTTTCTTTCCCTAGGAAGTTATCATCCTGTAAAGGCTTCCACATTTTGTATTTTTACGTTTTATGAAGACTTAAAAAAAGACAACGACAATTCCATAAAATCTTTTGTATTTTTTTCACAACGGGTTTTTTATTGCTCTTATATATATATATAATTTTATATATAATATAATATACATTATATTAACATACAAAGAGTATTAGTTTGAAATAATTCCTGAGAATGCTTTGCTAATTACTAGGAGGGAAATTAGTATATAGTTTTTAAAACAAAGGACCTATTGTTTTAACATAGCCCATGTTTTTAATAATATCACCGTAATAAAATAGTTACACTGTTTTAAAAAAAAATAACTGTACTAATCTTATATAAATAATAGTATATAATTATAACAATAAAAATAGATTTAAGGATCTAGTCAAAACCTTCATTTACGTATATATATATAAATGACCATTGTAATATTTACTGGCAAAATTTATTTAATATATTAATTATTAATACAATAGATAAAAAAAATAATATTTCATATATATCTCAGTAGCGCTAACGAAAATCGGGCGTCACTTCAGACAAATTAAAGTGGGTTTTTTCCACTTTCATTTTACCTTTCGGAATAAGTTGTCAAAAGTCCCCATAATTTGAATGTACGCATATAATTTTACCGCGCGTAAACGATGTTGATAATGGGAATTTCTTATTGTTTTTCGTTAACTTTATGACCGGAGATAAAATTAAAAGGAAAAAAATATCGGAAATCTATATATAAAAAAGGTGATATAGTGTATGTAGGATATTGTCAATGTTTTTAGAAATATTGTAACTACCTTGCATCAGTTGTGCTATCTATATTCATATGAAACAACTAACATACCTTTACTTCCGAAGAAAACCCGAAGGTTTTTAAATTTAAAATTTTTTTTGGGCCAAATGCCTTTTACGCCAAACCCTTTAGGCCAAACGACTTTAGGCCAAATGACTTTTAGGCCAAATGACTTTTGGTTTCATTTTTAGGCCCAACTGCCGCGTCCCGACGAAGGACCTGACTGTCTTTGGTTTAATGCTTCGAGCTATGAGCATTGCTCCCCTAGTGGACTTCCTTGGCAACTATCTCTCTCCATTATTCCCCTCCACTTCCTTCCTTTTCCCTCATTACATTCCCATATTTGGTCCTGTTTAGAGTCAGAAAAAAGAGTATATAACGGGTGACCCCTAGGTTCATTCTACTGTATTTTCATCATATTATGTCCTCGAAGGAGAACCTCTGCTCCAGCATCTGAAGAAGAACTGCTGGTCTTGATGTTTGGGTCTTGGGGTCTCATCGCATCGATGCCGAGGGAGTCTCGTATGATGTTTTCAAGAGTACTCAACAAATATCCAAGTCCTTCAGACTTGTTTGCAGTAGTCAAGGAGACTAATTGTGTTTCTGTTAGTTGAAGCAGCTATAATGTTTTCTAAGTCCTTCAGACTTGTTGTTTTAGTCAGAATGACTAAATATGGTTTTGTGTCATCTGACTTAATTTCTTTAGTCAGAGAGTATGACTATGTTGCCTATGTTCATACAGCTTTAGCCTGAATACGGGGGCTTTGAGCTCTATATGTAATAATGACCTTGCTTTAAGATTCCCCCTTCTCCATGAGTCTTTTATTCCATTTTAAGTTCTTATGACTTCACAATATCCCATGACGCCGTGGACGTCAAACTCACTTGTTTGAATTTTGTAATGGCTCCAAACAGGTTGTCTAACGCTTTATTTGAGGACCTAGTTAGGTCAGTATCTCACAAATTCTTTTTTGCACCCCTCTTTCTGTTACTTTTTTTGGGGTTGCGCAAAGTGCGGAACACGGCTAGTTTTGTATAGTGGCCCCACAGGTAGTATTTTCATTTGCCCCTTGTTGGCACCTCATTAGTACAAGTATTTAAAGTTAGTGTGTACTAGATTGGATGTATACCTCGGGGAGTGGGTAATGGTATAAATGTACTATTGAGTGCTCTGGCAGTACCCACTGGAAAGGACCGGCCTTAATACTATTTGGGATGGACACATGTTTTGTTAGCCATCTTTCTAATGTGATTGACAGACCGTCCTCTTACCATTTATTTTTTAGTGTGTTTTATGGGAACCTTTCTTAGTTTCAAATCAAGCTAGCTCTAGTTTGGCCGACATTTAGCTTAGTAACTCTAAAACTAATAGGATTTGCAGTTATATTTTATTGGAAATTAATTCGCCGTGTTTTCTGTTTTAGACCCTTCTGGTGGTAGTCTGGCGCTAGCCCGGCTGTTTTTGGAATCCAATACTCTCTATCAACTTAACTTCCTTTTGACTGTTCCATGTCGTCTTGGACACGTATTCTCCCGTGCTACGGGAAGTTCCTAATAATTTTTGGGGTTGTTAGATCCCTCATATTTGTCAGTTTAAACTTAATGTTTTACTTTTATACATCTAAGAGTTACATGTTCCCCTAAACAAATTTAATGGACATTTATAACTGTTATCTTTCTTTGGTCCTGCATTAATCTTGTTTATCAATTGTAATTCTATATCATCTTTTTATGTTTTTTTTTTGTAATAAATGTATTATTGTTACCGATTTATTTCTCTTACTCTTATGAAATATTTCCCATCTCTACTTTGTTAAACATTTTCTTTGTAATAGTTATGGTACCTGCTTTACATATTAGAGTGAAGGCGAAGTCACGATACAAAACAAACTGAGAAATTTTTCGCAATAGCATGAATTGCTGGGTGATGAGGAGGTGGGGGTTAGATTACTGGTTTACAGGGAGGTTGGGGTTAGATTATTGGTGACGGAAACTCGGGTTTTGATTACTTGTGAAGGGGAGGTCGGGGCTAGATTACTAGTGAAGGGGAGGGCGGGGTTAGATTACTGGTTTATGAGGAGGTGGGGGTTAAATTTCTGTGACAGGGAGGTTGGGGTTAGATTACGGTGACAGGGAGGTTGGGTTAGATTACTGGTGAAGGAGAGACGGGTTAGATTACGGTGATGGGGAAACTCTGGTTTTTGATTATTTTGGGATAGGAGGTCAGGGTTAGATTACTGGTGACGGGGAGGTTGAGGTTAAGATTACTGGTGATGGGGAGGTTGGGGCTAGATTACTGGTGAAGGGAGGTCGGGGTTTGATTACTGGTGATGAGGAGGTCGGGGTTAATTACTGGTGATGGGAGGTTGGATTATATTACTGGTGATGAGGAGGTCGGGTTAGATTACTGTGATGGGAGGTTGGGGTTAGATTACTGGTGATGGGAGGTCGGGGTTAGATTACTGGTGATGGGGAGGTGGTTAGATTACTGGTGATTAGGAGGTCGGTTAATTACTGTGACAGGGAGGTTGGGGTTAGATTACTGGTAAGGAAGGGCGGTGTTAGATTACTGGTGATGGGGAAACTCTGGGTTGATTATTTGGGGATGAGGAGTCAGGTTTGATTACTGGTGACGGGGGGGTTAGTTAGATTAAATGGTGATGGGAGGTTTGGGCTAGATTACTGGTGAAGGGGGAGTCGGGGTAGAAAACTGGTGAGAGGAGTCGGGGTTAGTACGGGGGATGGGGGGTTGGGATTTTATTACTGGGGATGAGGAGGGGGGGGTTAAATTTTCTGGGGACAGGGGGGTTGGGGTTTTGATTTTCGGGGACAGGGGTGGGGGTTTGATTTCTGGTGAAGGAGAACGGTGTTAGAATTTCTGGGGATGGGAACCTGGGTTAGATTAATGGTGATGAGGAGGTCAGGGTTTTGATTACGGTGACGGGAGGTTTTTGGTTTTTATTACTGGGGGTGGGGAGGGGGGGCTAGATTACTGGTGAAGGGGAGGGCGGGGGGTTTGATTACTGGTGTGAGGAGGCGGGTTTTGATTACTGGGTGGGAGGTTGGGATTATATTTCTGGTGTGAGAGGTCGGGGTTTAATTACTGGTGATGGGAGTTTTGGGGTTTGATTTCTGGTGACGGGAGGTTGGGGTTTGATTTGGGTGAAGGAGGGGGTAGTTTCTGTGAAGGGGAGGGTTGGCTAGATTACGGGGGGACGGGGAGGTTGGGGTTAGATTCTGGGATGAGGAGGCGGGGCTAATACTGGGGAAGGGAGGTCGGGGGTTTGATTACTGGGATGAGGAGGTCGGGTTTTTGATTCTGTGAGGGAGGTTGGGATTATATACTGGTGATGAGGAGGTCGGGGTTAGTTTTCGGATGGGGAGGGGGTTTGGGGTTTTGTTTAGGGTTTGGGGGGGGTTGGGGTTAGATTTCTGGATGGGTAGGGTAGAAATTTCTGGGAAGGGGAGGTTGGGCTAGATTACTGGGTTTACAGGGAGGTTGGGTTAATTACTGGATGAAGGGCGGGGGGAGATTACGGGAAGGGGGGTCGGGGTAATTTCTGGTGAAGGGGGGGTCGGGGGTTTGATTCTGGTGACAGGGAGCGGGTTTGATTTATGGTGACGGGAACTCGGGGTTAATTACGGGGAAGGAGGTCAGGGTTAATACGGTGACAGGGGTTGGGGTTAAAATTACTGGTGATGAGGGGGTCGGGGGTTTAAATTTCTGTGACGGGAGGTTGGGGTTAGATTACTGGGACGGGGAGGTTGGGGGAGATTTCTGGTGATGAGTAGGGCTAATTTCTGGTAAGGGGGGTTGGGGCTAGATTACTGGACAGGGAGGGTTTTGGGTAATTACTGGTGAGAGGAGGTCGGGCTAGATTACTGGGGAAGGGGGGGTCGGGCTAGATTATTGACAGGAGGTCGGGGTTAGATTACGGGGATAGGGGGTAGGGTTTAAATTACTGGGGGACGGAGGTTTGGGGTTTGATTACGGTAGAGGAGGTCGGGGTTGATTTCGGTGACGGGGGAGGTTGGGGGAGATTACTGTGAGAGGGGCTGGGCAAAATTACGGGGGAAGGGGAGGTTTTGGGCAAAATTACTGTGAAGGGAGGCGGGGGAGATTACTGGTGACCGGGAGGCGAGGGAAAATTTAAATTTACGGGAACTCGGGGTTAGATACTGGTTAAGGGGAGGTCGGGGTAGATTACTGGTGACAGGGATCGGGGGAGATTTTGTTATGAGGGGGTCGGGTTTTTATTACTGGGAGGGGAGGTGAGGTTAGATAATGATGAGGGGGGGTCGGGGTTAATACTGGTTAAGGGGGGGTCGGGGTTAATTCTGGTAAAGAGGAGGGAGGGTTTGATTACTGGGGACGGGGAGGTTTTAGGTAGATTTAAGATATGGGAGGTCGGGGTTTGATTACTGGGGATGGGGAGGTTGGGGGTAATTACGGTGAAGGGGAGGGGTTAGATTTTCTGGGGATGAGGAGGTCGGGGTTAGACTACTGGGAAGGGAGGTTGGGGTTGATTACTGGGATGAAGGAGGCGGGGGTTTAATTTCTGGTTTTGGGGAGGGTTTTGGGTAGATTACGGTGATAGGGGGGCAGATTACTGGGGAAGGGGGGGTTTGGGGGTAGATTACTGGGGACAGGGCGGTTGGGTTAAAAATTTTGGGATTAGGGGGTCAGGGGGTAGATTACGGTGAAGGGGGGTCGGGGGGTAATTACTGGGAAAAGGGGAGTCGGGGGAGATTACGGGACAGGGAGTCGGGCTAGACAACTGGGACCGGGGAGGTCGAGGTTAGATTTAGGGAGGAAGCTCGGGTTAGATTAAATGGTTAAAAGGGGGGTCGGGCAAGATTCTGGTACAGGGAGGGCGGGGGGAGAACGGTGTGAGGAGGTCGGGGTTAACTACTGTGATGGGGGGGTTGGGGTTAGATTACTGGGAGGGGGAGGTCGGGGTTTGATTTCGGTGGGGAGGTTTTGGGTTAGATTACTATGATGGGGAGGGTCGGGTTAGATTACTGTGTGAGGAGGGTTTTTGGGAAATTTCCCGGGGACAGGGAGGTCGGGGCTAGATTACTGGGGGAAGGGGGGGTCGGGGGTAGATTACTGGGGAAGGGGGGGTCGGGGGTTTGATTACTGGTAAGGGAGGTGGGGCAGATACTGGGGTGGGGGGGGTCGGGTTAATTACGGTAAGGGGAGGCGGGTAAATTTCTGGGATAGGAAGGGCGGGTTTTTAAATTTCTGGGGGACGGAGGGGTTTGGGGTTGATTCTGGTGATGAGGAGGGCAGGTTTAAATTACTGTGACGGGAGGTCAGGGGTTTGATTACTGGTGATGTGAGGTCGGGCTTTGAATATGGTGACGGTGGGGGCTGTGTTTTACTTATTATTGACGGGGGGATTTTTTGGTGAAATTACTAATTTTTTAAAGCTCCCCTTTCACTGAAATGGGGGTAAATCAAATCAAAAATCCCACTTTGTTCAAATCCATTCCTAAGTTTAAACATAGTCCGACCAGTTAATAGGACGTGGCGCACAAAGAAACTCTCTAATACAATTAGTTTGAGCAAGACACAATATTTTTTTTTTTTTGCACAAAGGTTGCCTCCAAAATATAAGAGAGGAATTGAAGCGTGTTGTCTCGTTGTCATGACAACGAATGCCTCTTAAAAGGTTGGCCATCCATACGGCCGCCAAGTTAAAATTAAAACAACTGCCTTATTTATATATCTTAATTTTGTTATGAATAGACCATTTCGAAATCATTTTATAAAATAAACATATATTTGACGCCAACATTGATAAAACTATACTATGTTATTGGGTTATTTTTTAATTAATGTTTATATCTAAAGATCACCCTACTTGACTTGTGAATACTTTAATGTTGATTAGTTTTTTTCTATATTTCAGATAACATTTTTTCTATTAAAATTGGGGTATGTGTTGGTTTAATCTAAAAGCGTGTTTGGTGATCGTGAAGATTTTAAAACTTTCAAGTTTGAGGTTTGTTGGTGACCTGGTGTTCTAGGGGTAAGGTGTCAGATTCTGTGCTGGCGGCCGGGTCAATCCTCAGTCCGGCACAGATTTATCTGATTTCCAACCTTCCTTCACCTCTGACAAGACATCTTGTGAAAGTGGGGAATGCCAGGCCTCCACCGTGGTATCGGATTCACGTTAAACTGTGGTCCTCCATTTCATCTCACAATCACCCTACCATTACACATGTAGCGTAAGTGCGTATAACCCGAATGGTAGTAAGACGCCGGTGCTAATAATAATTGAGGTTTGTTTTAATGTTATTTTTAACTTAGGTTTATTTCTGGATGTGACTAAAACGTGTTTCTTACATTCAGGCTACTCACTACATCTAGCGAGTATCAAACTCTTATCAAATTAAATATTAAATAAGACTTCAAGGTAATGTTTGTACTTTTAAGTCAAAGATTTGTCTTACTTATATTTAAACCAGCTGTTTGACCCGTTTATTTGTACGGTAAGTGGGTAAGCTTCATCAAAACTATATCAAATTCGGACTTTCAAACATCCAGCGACCAACATTTATAAGTTTATCTCCTTGTACAGTTTGAGCTAACTAATGGCCATCTCAAGGAAATTGTTGTAATCAATAGATTAAAATAAACTAAATCTTAAAAAAAATCTTACCTAACATCCAAACTGAGCTCACAAATGAACGCAATGCTCCCTGCTGCCTTCATCTTTCATATAGTTCTTGGACTGCCTAGTGTTAAATTTAGAGGCCTCTCTCCTCTGCTCCTTCATCTTTCAATAGTTCTTGGACCGCTCGTGTTAAATTTAGAGACCTAAACTCTCCCTGCTCCTTCATCTTTCATATAGTTTCTTGATTGCTCTTGTTAAATTTAGAGACCTCCCTCCCTGCTGCCTTCATCTTTCATATAGTTTCTTGGACTGCTCTTGTTAAATTTAGAGGCCTCTCTCCTCCCTGCTCCTTCATCTTTCATATAGTTCTTGGATGCTCGTGTTAAATTTAGAGACCTCTCCTCCCTGCTTCTTCATCTTTCATATAGTTCTTGGACTGCTCGTGTTAAATTTAGAGGCCTCTCTCCCTGCTCCTTCATCTTTCATATAGTTCTTGGACTGCTCGTGTTAAATTTAGAGACCTCTCCTTCCTGCTCCTTCATCTTTCATATATGTTCTTGGACTGATCGTGTTAAATTTAGAGACCTCTCCTCCCTGCTCCTTCATCTTTCATATAGTTCTTGGACTCTCGTGTTAAATTTAGAGGCCTCTCTCCCTGCTCCTTCATCTTTCATATAGTTCTTGGACTGCTCGTGTTTAAATTTAGAGGCCTCTCTCCCTGCTCCTTCATCTTTCATATAGTTCTTGGACTGCTCGTGTTAAATTTAAGACCTCCCCTTTCCCCGCCCTTCATTTTTCATATATTTTCTTGGACTGATGGGGGTTAAATTTAGAGCCCTTCCTCCCTGCCCCTTCATCTTTCATATAGTTTTTTTTGGACTGCTCGTGTTAAATTTAGGGGCCTCTCCCCCTTGCTCCTTCATCTTTCAATAAATTTCCCTTCCCCCGCCCGTTTTAAAATTTTAGGGGCCCTCTCCCCCTGCTCCTTCATCTTTCAAAATAGTTTTTTTGGACTGCTCGTGTTAAATTTGGGAGACCTTTTCCTCCCCTTGCCCCTTTCATCTTTCATATAGTTCTTGGACCGCTCGGGGTTAAATTTAGAGGCCTCTCCCCCCCTCCCTCCTTCATTTTTCCATTTTGTTCTTGGGACCCTCGTTTTTAAATTTTAAAGAGACCTCCCCCCTGCTCCTTCATCTTTCATATGTTCTTGGACGCTCGTGTTAAAATTTAGAGACCTCCTCCCTCCCGCCCTTTTCATCTTTCATATATTTTTGGGACCGCTCGTGTTAAATTTAGAGGCCTCTCTCCCTGCTCCTTAAATCTTTCATATGGGTTTTTTGGGACTGCCTTTTAAAATTTTTTAGGGGCCCTTCTCCCTGCCCCTTTTCATCTTTCATATAATTCTTGGACCGCTGGGTTTTTAAATTTTTAGAGACCCCTCCTCCCCTCCCCCCCTTTATCTTTCATAAAGTTCTTAACTGCTCTTGTTAAATTTAGAGGCCCCTCTCCCTGCTCCTTCCCCCATCTTTCATAATTTTTTTTGGACCGCCGTTTTAAAATTTAAGGGCCTCTTTTCCCTGTTTTCCTTAAACCCTTTCATATAGTTTTTTGGACCGCCCCGGTTTTAAAATTTTTAGAGCCCCTCCCCTCCCTGCTCCTTTCATCTTTCATATAGTTCTTGGACTGCTCTTGTTAAATTTAAAGGCCTTTTTTCCCCCCCTGCTCCTTCTCTTTCATAAATTCTTGGATTTCTGGGTTTTAAAAATTTTTAGAGGCCTTTTCTCCCCTGCCCCTTTTATCTTTAAAAATATTTCCCTTTAAAACTGCTCGTGTTAAATTTAGAGACCTCTCCCCCCTCCCTTCCTTCATCTTTCATAATTTTTTGGCCCGGGCCTTTTTAAATTTTTAGAACCTTTTCCCCCCTGCCCCTTTCATCTTTCATATAGTTTTTTTGGACTGTCTTGTTAAATTTAGAGACCTCTCCTCCCTCTCCTTCATCTTTCAATAGTTTTTGGACGCTCGTTTTAAATTTTTTAAGAACCTCTCCCCCCCCCGGGCAAACTTCATTTTTAAATATAGTTCTTGGACCGCTCTTTTAAAATTTAGAGACCTCTCCTCCCTGCTCCTTCATTTTTTCATATATTTTTGGGGGAAAACCGGGCTCGGGGTTAAAATTTTTAAATTTTACTTTCCCCTAAAAAATTTTTTTTGTTATCTTCGGTGACATTTTTTTTTAAATAAAAATTTTCCCCCAAATTAAAAAAATTTTTTTTCCCACACAAAAAGGTAAAATTTCCAAAAAAATTTTGGAAAATTTTAAAAAACCTATCTACAACCCCCCTTCCAACACCTTTCTTTTAAACCAAAAACCAATACCCAATTTTTTGAAAATTTAAAAAAGGCTCATTTGCTTATCTAAAAATGGATCTTTTACGGGGCCTTTAAAAATTTTCCCAATTTTAAACCACACCGAAAAAAGCTGTATCTTTTTCGAGCTCTTACATTTTTTGGGTTTTTCAATTTTAAAATTCTATTTTTTCAAAAACATCATTCAGTTAACCGTTAAAAATACATTTACTTAAAAGCCATATTTCAATTTTTTTCTACACTGACTCGTTTAATTAAAACCCCAACCTCCCCCTTTCTTAAAAACCCAAATTTTTAAATTTCAATATTAACAATTTTTAAATTTTTTTCCTTTAAATTTCTTTAAAAAAAAATTTTTAAATTTTCTAACAAAATTTTGGGAAAAGGTTTTTTTTATTATTATTTTTTAAATTCCTAGATCCCCCTTTAACATAGATCTTGATTTAAAAAAAAACATACCTTTTTAGTTATATCTGCGAAATTTATATTTTCCAAACCCTATCGAAGGATGGTGTTTTCTTTAAGTTTTGGGCATTTCTTCTCATTTAAAATTTCAACCCCCTATTACTCCATTACAATTTAAAAAATTTTTAAAGGGGTTTTGCCTTTCGAGTGTTCTCTTCAAAATTTTCACCAAATTTAATCTTTTTATCAAAATCAATAAGCGGGTTTATAAATTTAGTTTAGTAAATTTAAAAAGCCCTGATCAATTTTTATCGAAAACCCAATTTAAATTTTAAATGTCCAAAAATTTTTGTGGTTTTTTTTGATTTTTTCCTTTACAAATTTTAAAAAAAAAAATCAATTAAATTTACTATACCCTGGGGGGGGTTTTATATTTTTGGAAACTTTTGGGAAAGGGAAAATCCAATTTTTGGACTTTGTTTTTAAATAAAAAAAAAATGTTCAAACCTTCATTGTTTTAAATTTAGACCTTAATAGCCCCCCTAACCCGCAAAACCTTTTAGTTTCAGTTCTATTCCACACAAAGAAGTAGTTTGGGGTTTTTTTTTTAATTATTTTTGGGAAATTTTGTCCCCCCCCTACCTACCCCGGAAATTCCCCAAATTTCCCTTTTTTAAAAAATTTTTATATTTTTTTTAAATTACCCGGGAAAAGGAGCCCTTTTCTAACAAATTAGCAAATTTAAACTTCTTCCCCCGGGCCTAATATTTTTTTTTAAACCCCCCCCCCCCCCTCCCCCATTTTAATTTATTTCCTGGGGCCCTTTTAAAAATTTTTGAGAATTTTTTTTTTTTATTTTAAAAGTGGTCCTTTACATTCCTTATAATTTTTCAGTTTTTTACCATACGAAATTTGTTTTTTTTTAAATTTTTAAATTTTAAAAAACTTAACGCCCACCCCCTCCTCCCATATGTCCAACTACCCCCTTAAAATGTTAAATTTTTTAAGATTTTTTAAAGGTTATTTTAAGGTTTTTTTTTCCTAACGGGCTCCCAAAATTTTTGGTTTCTCTCCCACATTTTCTAACAATTTCTCGATTGAAAAACCCTTTCCAATTCTCACATTTCCCCCCAAAAAATTTAAAAATTTTAGGTTTTTTATGTTTTTGTTTGGGGAGTTGTCCCTTTATTTTTACCAAAAAAATTTTTAATTTTCAACCTCATCAAAAATTTTTTTTTTAAAATTATGCCCACCCCCCCCTCCACCCATTTTTTAAATTTACTTTTTTTAAAGATTGTTCAAGTTATATGGGTCAGTCACTCACTTTAAAATTCCGCCAAATTTCAATTTTTCAACTTTTCGGAAGTGGGTTAAATTTGGGGTTTTTCCTTTTCCCATTAGCTTTATCCAGTATGGAGCAGAGGTCAGTTTTATACAGTAGGACAGGGGTCACTTTATACAGTATGGAGCAAGGCACTTTAAAACAGTGGGGAGCAAGGAAAAAGCAAAAAGTCGATCCAATCGACCGGTCAAATCTCACAAAATTTTTTAGTTTAAAAGTTTGAAAATACTACATCTTTCAAAAAAAGGGCGAGCTTAGCTTGAGTTATTTCACTATGGTACAGCTTTAAAGTTTGGCACATATTTAATTCGTCAAGGATGACATCTTTGGGGTTTTCCCAAGGGATTGTACTTTTTTATACATTTTAAACACGGCAGGGACATAAGTTTGGGGGGAAAATTTTAAAATTTAAAGGGAATAAATACAAAAATTATAAAAAAAAAAAATTAAAAGTAGAGGGGAGTTTCGGGGGACCTTTGATAAAAAAAAAAATCGACCGGGAAAAAAAAAAAAGTTGCCGACCCCTGGTGTAGATCTTACTAAAATTGATTTATTTTTATAATCCTAACAAATATTAAAAATTTGGGGAAAGTGATTTTGTTTTTTTTGTTTGTTAGGGCTTTCACGCCTAAACTACTCGACCGATAAAGTATGTATTTAAAAAATTATTATGTATGTATTTAAATGGGAAAATACCTTTCCCGGAAAAATTAACAAGCTCTTTCCCCTCTCGCTTAAAAGAAAATTTTCAAGTAGTGATAAATCAGGGCGGGGTTTAGAAAGTGAACGTTACATATCTAAAAACAAAAATAAAATTTAAAAAAGTCATATTAGTTTAAAAAATTCGATAAACCTCAAAAAAATAAGTAAAAGTTGTTTCTTTAACAATAGATAGAAGGTCTGAAGCAAAGGTTTTTTTAATAACAAATAAAAATTTTTAGCCAAGATGGGGCAACGACTAAAGTTTTTTTTAAAAAATGTGAAATTTTAAACCAAACAAGACTTGCTTGGAGCCCATAAAATAAAACTAGCCGTGAGTCTCAGACCACAAACAAACGTTTCAATCAATAAAAAAGAAGGGTCCCTTTTTATATAAAAAATGCAAGAAAAAAAGGCACGCAATTTTTTTCCCAAGTAACTTTATTTTCCCCGCCAAAATATACCTCGTTTTCTACACGCACAAAAATTCAATAACAATTAAAGAGTGGGATGCTGCGCATCCCGGGAAATATTAGGATATTTAAAAATTGCAGGGGAAAAATGTCAGGGTATTACACAAAATTGTTTTTGGGAATTTTTAAAAATTCCAAGTCAAATTTTTTTTATAGTTTAAACTCACAATAAAACAAACATTTTAGACTAGAAAATTTGTTAAAAAAAGTCAAGGAATCTCAAAGTGAAAAAATTTGGGTAGCAACCCTGCAAGGTATATGTAGTTGCTACAAAAATCCCAAAGTCCGATTAAAACAAATTATATTTAAAAACTGAGGGCTTACTGCCCAACCGAGTTAGAGTTTTAAACCCGAATAATTTTCCCCCACTGGGGAGTTAACCTATATATTTACAGCACTGGGGAATTAAACCCATAAAATTCACACCACTGGGGGGTTTAAACCCATATATTCACACCACTGGGAGTTAACCTAAAATATTTTTTACACCAAAAGGGGGGTTTTAAAACCCCCATTTTAAAAACCACTGGGGAGTTAACCCCAATATTCACACCACTGGGGAGTTTTAAACCCATATATTCACACCCCTGGGGGGTTAACCATATAATTTCACACCACTGGGGAGTTAACCATAAATTCCAAAACCACTTGGGGGGGTTTAAACCCATTTATTCACACCACTTGGGGGGTTAACCTATAAAAATTTACAAACCCTGGGGAGTTTTTAAACCCCCATATTCACAAAAACCACTGGGGAGTTTTAAACCCATTTTATTCCCCCACCACTGGGGGGTTTAAAAACCCATATATTCACACCACGGGGGGTTTTAAACCCATAATTCACCAAACCCCTTGGGGGGTTAACCTATATATTCACACCACTGGGGATTTAAAACATATATTCACACCACTGGGGAGTTTAAACCCATATATTCACACCACTGGGGGGTAAAAACCATATATTTACACCACGGGGGGTTAACTATATATTTTTCCCCCATTTAAAGGGAGGTATGAAGAAAGAAGCCTCCATAAAATGTATCCACCCCCCGGGATTAAGGTAAAAAAATGCAAACCATTGAGAGATAACCACCTTTAAAAAAAGATTAAAAAAAGTCACTGGGATTTCCCCCCAAACTCACGGGAAAAAAAGAGCCAAAAAAAAAGTAATCACGCAACGGCTCTACCAAATTTAAAAAAAATTTATC
>JBCFYV010000305.1:0-37500 GCA_039000515.1 Timema cristinae
CATGACATCGCATTGGAATTTGACGAGGTATGGCTCTCTGAGTATCGAAGTGAGCATCACCAGATCTCTCACCGAAACCGTCAACTGTATCGTGTACGGGGAGTTTGCCAACATCATCACCATCGACCTGAACAGAAACGTCGTGGGCGATTATGGAAGTTAATATAAACGGCTTCCCGCCCCTTACACTCATAATTTAAATCATGGACGTCATTGTGGATTTCCATTTCTTCATCAACGACAGCAAAGAGTTTATCATCAAGGAATTGAGTGTTTTATCTGTATGTGTTACATTACCTCAACATTGGATGTTAAAAACCCAATACGCTATCGAGGAACTTTCAGTCACCGCTAAAAAGCAAGCCGACTATATCGTCAACAAATTACACGGTATTCTCTGGGATAGGGGTGATATGGATTACAGCCTGCTCGAATCCCTCATCTCCCCCACCACAACGCGTACAGTAACTGCCTACGTCAACGGGGCAGAAAAGATTAAGTTTCTAATCATATACACGCCTATGCCCGTCATAGATCTGTACGACAGAAGTTGTTCGTCTTTGAAAACACTTAAATTGGGCCGCACCATATGCATAGCACATAGTTCTGTATGGAATTTTTATTCGGCCTCCATCGTTTGGGTACTCCGAGATTGGATGATTGAAGATGGACGCGTACACCATAAGATGTGCGCTGTAAACAAACCCGTGGTTCCGTTCTGTACGGTCGGGTGTTTGCCCTGCTTATCAATTACCCGCAAAAATAGCGTGACCTGCCGCTCGCCTCATCAACACTGATCCACACACCAAGCTTGGGACGCATTGGATCGCCATCTTTATCGTCAATAACGGCGTGGGAAAATATTTTGACAGTTATATATTTCTATCCCTTGTAAAGTCACATCTGGCCTTATACGCAAAAACACTTCCTGCACGTCTTATAACACGATACAGCTTCAAAGCAGCACCTCAGTTGTTTGCGGCCATTACTGTCTCATGTTCTTTCTTTATCGCACCCAGAACATTCCAATGAAAACTTTCCTAACCCTATTCTCACCCACCAATCATACAGGCAATGATGCTAATGTGTGTGACTGTAGAGTCCTGCTACCCCTCAAGAGTCTGCGTCCAATCAGCATGCTTCTATAACTGGGACGTCCCAATGGCGTACCTGCCATAACAAATACAGTAATCGAAGCGAACAAACATCATGAAAGGTCAAGGCGTTTGCACCTGCAAAGCGAATCCGGTGAACCCACTTGCCATCACAAATATTTTCAACACTTTGTTCGCGCTGCATGTAGTCGAAGACAAATGAGTCATCGTCAGCATGAGCGTCGACAACAACTTTACGCCTTATGTTCCGCTAGAAAAATGCGGAGGGAACTGTGTGGTGTTTAACCGTATATAGTGGCAAGAATTGGGCAACTAAAAGTCAGTCATATAAAAGTTTTTCAGTAACACGCAACTTCCTCAGAAGATTAGTCTGACTAATCATGAAATCTCTCTGAGACGCATTTGCGGTGACGGTATGGTCATCATCAGCGAGAAACAAGACGCCGGATTCAAACGGGTCTCCTATCTAGCACCTAGCTGGGTGCGTCTTTGTGAGGTGTGGGACCTCATCGACGTCGCCGTCAATCTACGGGATATGTGTTCGACACCCATCGAACAATATTGCAACAATTTGATCGACACACTCGTCGTGGATGTATGCGACACCCTAACAGAATCAGAGGATTTCATTTACCTCGAACAGCCGACAATGGAAACGTACATCAAAAACCTGGACCTTGCCAGTGCTACCTACTATATACGCCAAATCGTCGGTTTGGACTATTACTTGCTTGATTGTGAACTAAAATCAATTTTACTAAGGCATCTAAGAGACAGTGTAGAAAAACGTATGAACGAATATATGCATCATTCATGTAAAACTGTATAATAAATATTATTTATATTTGTGAAACCTTTAATATATGTCTGTAAAACCTTTAATGTATGTCTGTAAAACCTTTAATGTTTAATAAATATATTTTTTAATATAATCTTTTATTCACGCAAAGCCTGTATGTTCCTACACGTAGAAACGAGTCTTGACTTTTCGAGCCGTCAAACTGGCACCAAATATGAACAGAGTCAATGACTTTTTGTACTAGCTTACGGTTTCACGGTCACGATCTAGTCTTTTCTTGACTCGACTTGTTGAGCTGCCAAACTGGCACCAGTCATCAGTGAAACCCCATTTCTGAGGAATGGGGGAGTGTTGCAGGGTCAATGCCCACATGTACTAGCTCATGGTTTCAAGGTCAAGGTTTCAAGGTCAAGGTTTCAAGGTCGTGTTCTATTCCTGTCTCGTCACGTCAAGCCACCAAACGGACGTCAGTCATTAGGGAAAACCCATTGCCATATAGAAGGGGAGGGTTGTGACATAATTCAAGGCAGTGAACTATTCCTGTCTTGTCGAGCTGCCAAACTAGCGGAAATAATTGGGGAAAACCCATAGAAACACATATTAAAGGGAGAGAGGAAAGCCAATAGCCAATCAGAGAGCGGGGGGAATGGTCACGTGACCAGATCCAGCCAATCAGCGTTGAATACTAGGTGGCCATACACACTACTAGTTAATCATTTGATTCCAACAAATTGTTAATATCCAGTTACAATAAAACTACGCTTGCTAAACTCTGACATAAAGGGTGGAATGTAAGACTGGAGTACCAGAGGGACCACACCCTGCCAGTTTGAGTTAAGAAAACAGATTATTAACTAACAATTATTTTATTAAAATGAGATAAATGGTTAAATACACGGTTTCCAATGGGGAATATTTATGTTAATCAATGTATTGGAACAGACCAAGAATCATACAAAAATAAAAATACTAGATAGCTGTTGCCCGCGGCTTTGCTCGCGTGGAAGTTGATTATATACAAATACGAAAATATACATATGTATTTACAGATTAATTTAAAATATTACGTTACATTAATGACCATAACTTGACCTCAGATCAAAAATAATGCAAGTCCGATACAAACTTTCACCCCCTTTTTCATCCCTTTTTAAATAAAATTTCCAAAATTCCTGAAACACGTATTTATTTGTTTTACGTCAATAACCGAAATACAAAATTTTGTTTATGTAACTTTCAAAATGACAGACTTTCATACATATTATCATACATATTATCATCCCCTATTTTGACCCCTTTGGGGTGGAATTTTCTAAAATCCTTTCTTAGTGGGTGCCTACATAACAAAATGAATATACAGTCCGAATTTCATGCTTGTAGCCATGATAGTTTGCGCTCGGCGATGATGAATCAGTCAGTCAGGACATGTTATTTTATAAGTATAGATTAAAACCAAAGCTTGGTATATGGCAGTGAGTAAAATAGCTTAGGAGAAAACAACTACTGTATGAATTATAACTCTACTGGTAGTTTCCAGAAGGTGAATGTAATTTGACCAATACATAATTTTATAGGCTACTTGTAATTCAGCCGTAACTAGTATTTTCTTTAATAAGGCCTCAAGGGATCATTCTATTTTAAAATTAGTGCACAATTCTCAGATCATTATTTGAAATCAAGTTATTTAGTTTGGTGATAAAAATATTACAAAACCTAGGTTTGGTATCGTCTCAATCACAAACATTTGTAACAAGCCGCGATACGTAGAGCGCGGACACGCTTGGTCATAAGCATAGAGCGTTGACACACTTTAGTCATAAGCATAGATCGTAGACACGCTTTAGTCATAAGCATAGAACGTGGACACACTTTAGTCATAAGCATAGAACGTGCAAACACACACACATAAAGCGACAAGGACTTCCACTAATATATTGACACCAAAGAAAATGGCGTTTGTTTACACATTAAGCATTAATTAACTACTTTTAATAGTCACTTATCATCATAGCTCTCATAAAATATTAATAAGAAGCCCACTGTTGTTTTAATATAAAATGTTTGTATTATCAATTTTTCTTTCTCCATATCATTTCATTTTCACGGGAGTGTCAAACTATAAGATTGTGAGCCTATTAGAGGCTCCATCTATATAGCCCGTGAGTTCGACATCCTGTAGTCCATAGATCCTTAGATCCTTAGAAATGGAAATCGCATATACACAGTCCACATCCTCACTCATATAACCGTTCCAACCAATAACAAAATTGGAAACAACATCAAAATAAAATCTTCAAAAAAATAGTCCTGTGGCTAGGCGAAAGCAGAGGGCATGTAGCAGATAACCCAGCTGAACAACAATTATTAACTCAAGAAACTACAAAATATATTTTGATAAAAAATCCAGGCTAGGCTACATTAATTGAGAGGTAGGCTAAGTGCAGTCACAGCTAATATATTTAAAACATCTAATTGCCATGATAATGTCATTTGTGCTTTTATTTCGATGTGCATACACCTTTACTTTGCAGTGATAGGTAGTTCTAGCAGTCCTTATCGACTAGTCCTTATATAGTGTATCTTAAAGTCAACTTCTATGGCGTGGTATGGAATGGACTCTGTAGACAGTGCAATCTGTAGTGTGGAGTCGATCTCTTGCGGAGTAGATGGGACTTAAGATGGATTGAAGACCAGTCAAATAAATACATTTTTAGACCAAGTTCTAATATATAGTGGTCAAGCTACTCTTAAGTTCCAGGGATCAGATAAAAGTAATATGGTGGACTCGGTGGTTTTATATGTGTCTCAATTCTTGATCATTTGAGTAATAGGTGTTAAATGTTCTTTTAACCATGTTATTATGAAACAACTTTAGTAATTTTGTCTGATTAGTAGTAATTTTGATTTTAGAGTCATGTGTTATTTTAAACTAATATCAAATTGAGAAAACATATTTAGTGCATTATGGTTGGCAAGTCGAAATGAGGCCTTAATGGCGCATGAGTATGCAAAACCTTTCAGACACAGTTTCTCTTTTAATTTGTATTCATGGCATCTTAAAAAATGTAAAAACACAGGTTGCCACCTACTCTTGTTGTCTGACTAGCTTCCTTTCAGTACTACGTGTTTACGCACAATCCCTGATGGGTGAGCACGTTCAAGAAATAAACATTGGACAACTAAACGCTATGCGGAGTAGGATGGTGATGGATGAAGTCAAGGTAGTGGCGGAAGAGTTGGGTCTGGACATTCTTGCCTTCCAGGAACCATATATGACGAGGGGTAGTAACATCGTTGTCTCACAGCTACCACTAACAGCGAGGCTAGTATATGGGGGAGAGCGTTCAATGAGTTTAATAGTGGTGTTGAATAGGGATATCACGATAAAGAAGGTGGGTCAGTTTTGCAACGAAAAGGTAACTTGTGTTGAAGTAAGAACAAACACAGGAATGTTCATCCTCGTCAATATATACTTTCAGTACAGGGCGGCGATAGAGCCATACCTCGAACAGCTGGAGGAGATAGTAGGGACCTTCAGGGGGAAACCCGTAGTAGTGGCGGCGGATGTAAATGCCAGATCACCTCTGTGGTTCAGCGACGACATAAGGAGAGCTGACGGGGAAAGAGGGGGTGGGAGAGCGTATGGAAGAGGCGAAAAACTGGTGGAGATGATCGAAGCGAACCATCTTGAGGTGATGAATATGTTTGGCAATCCGCCGACATATGTGGGGGCTACTGGGTCCAGGTCAAACATAGATGTTACCTTATGTAGTCAATAAGCAGCAGAAATGATTGAGAACTGGAGAGTACTGGACGGGATGACGGTAAGTGACCACAACCTTATCACGTTTGAAGTGATAGGAGAAGGAATGTTGAACGAAGGAGCTCTCAGAGTGAAATATAATCTAAGGAAGGCGACTGGGGTAAGCTTAGGCGAGAGATGGTCCTGCCGGAATCCATAAGGAAAGGTGGAAATGTGAATGAAAAGGCAAAGGAGTTAACGAGGGCCATACAAAAAGCCACGAGAGTTGCCATCCCAATTTTTAAGGGGAAGAATAGGAAAGCACAAGGTTTCTGGAATGATAGGCTCGGACGATACAGAGGAGCGGCAAGAAGAGCGCGCCGTAGATACCAGAGGGAGGAGGACCCGGTGAGCAGAGAGTACTTGTTGGGGCTGTATAGGAGGAGGAAGGGAGAGTATGAATCGGAGTTGGCCCGAGCAAAGAGGGAAGGCTGGGAGCATTATGTTCAGGAGGAACTGAGAAATAATGCCTGGGGAATACCGTTTCAGATGGCAACTGGTAAGATAAGGCCCCCAGCAATGATATCGATGCTTAGGAGGCCGGGGGGGGGGGCATGACAGTAGGCTGTCAGGAGTCGGCGGAGTTATTGCTGGGCACTCTGCTTCCGGATGATGACGAACGGGATGACGAGAGACATAAGAAGTTGAGGAGGGAGATGGTGGGACCATACGATAACGAGACGAGAGTAGCTCCGGCAACTCAGGAGGATATCGCCAGGTACATAGCCGGATTGAGAAAGAAGAAGGCGCCTGTACCTGATGGTATTAGGGTCTAGGTCCTTCAGGAGATCAGGGAACAGGTATCGCCCTTTCTCGCTGAACTGTTGAACGAGTGCACTGCTCAGGGGAAAGTACCCAATGTGTGGAAACAGAGTGATGTAGTTATTCTCAGTAAGGGGGACGAGAGGGATCCACAGCTCCCGAAGTCATACAGGCCCATATGCTTGCTGAACGTGTGCGGAAAGGTACAGGAGAAGCTTATATGTGACAGGCTGATGGCACATAGGAGGGAAGTATGTATGCATGGGAAACAGTATGGTTTTAGGAGAGGTAGATCGAGAGGACGCTATCTGCGAGGCTGTTAACCTGGTTTAGGGGTGTAGGGAGAAGTATGTAGTGGGGATGTTCGTGGAAATATTGGGAGCATTCGATAACCTATTGTGGCCAGCGTTATTTGCAAGGCTTAGGGAGATAGGATGCCCAAAGGATCTCTATGGAGTCCTAAGGGATTACTGTAGAGATAGATACGCCAACCTGAGATGTCCAGGAGCAGTGATAACCAAAAAGTTAACGAAGGGGTGTCCCCAAGGGTCGGTCTGCGGGCCGATTTTTTGGGAAATAGGACTAGAGCCTAGGTTGCTGGAGCTGGAGGCCCTACCTGGAGCAGCCGGAGTGGTCGCTTTCACTGACGATTTGCTGGTGATAGCGGAGGCTAGGTCAAGATCGGAGCTGGAAGCCAAGAGCGGTGCCGTACTTGCGGGACTTAGCTCAGGGTGTAGGCGGGTGAAATTGAGTCTGGTGCCAGCGAAGACGACGTATGTGCTATTCAGGGGGGTCTTGCGAAGAAACCCAATAATAAGGATTGACGGGATGACCTTGAGACGGAGTAGAACTACAAGGTATCTGGGGGTCACGCTGGATGAGAGGAGGAACTTCATATCGCACGTGGAGAATGCATGCAGCAGAGGTCTCAGAGTAATGAATAAGATCATAAGTATAGGAACTAGAAGATATAAGTTACCGATGAGATGTGTAAGAATTTATCATCAGGCGCTGCTAGTCTCCGTAGTGGGATATGGAGCCGGTGTATGGGCCCATAGGCAAGCTTTACAGAGGAGAAAGGTTAGGAGTTTGCAAAGGGAGGTGCTCCTCAAGCTATGCGGGGCATACAGGACTGTGGCAACCAACTCGTTAAGTGTGGCCCTAGGGGTTTGGCCTCTGGACCTGGACGTCAGACGAAGGGCGGCTCTGTATTGGCTTAAGAAAGGAGCAAGAGGCAAGGTCGAGGAGCTGACGAGGGAAGGAGTAACAACAAGGGAAGAGATCCAGGAGGCGCTCCTGGATGAGTGGCAGGATGAGTGGGATGCAAGTGACACTGGCAGGAGTGTCTATCGGATCTTTCCCAGTGTAAGAGAAAGACTGTTGATGAGACACTTCGAACCGTCCGTGGGAATGGTGCACTTCCTTACTGGACATGGCCCATACAGAGCCACCCTGCATAGATTGGGACTGGCAGAAACAGATAGGTGCTATTGTGGAGAGGTGACGACACCGGAACACGTAGTACTACAATGTGTTTCGTCGGCGGTCCTGAGGGTAGAATGGCAGGTGCCAATACAGGCTGGAGCCGTGTTTAATATTTTAAGAGACGTGGAAAGATGGCGCTTCCTCGACAAGATAGCGGACGAAGTATCCAAGAGAGAGAAGGAGACATATGTGGGTGAGCTGGAGGCGAGAAGGAGAGTGGGAAGACAGTGAGATGACCTGAACGAGACAATTAGGGAACTTACAGGAGTGACTACCAGTAGAGAGGACGATATCTTAAATAATTGGGGATAACTGGACAGGGATAGGAACTGAGTAAGAGGGATGAGTGAATGTGTGAAGGATGAATGGAGGGCTGGTAGGATGGACTGAGGATGGCTCCTGGCTATCCGGAGCACCAACTGAGGGTGACCCTCGCCAGATGCCAACAGTGTAAATTGCTGATGAATCGGTGAGGGTTGCAATTCCGGTTGGGCAAGTGGGATGAAGGGTGTGAGTTGATGGAAGGACTCCCCCCTGCTCGAGGCTGGCGTGGATGAACGGCCGAATTCAGGGCTCCTCCCCATCGATCGGAGAGGAAGGACTGGGGCAGTTGGGAGAGTACTACAGCCCGGAGTGGAGACGTTGTTAGGATTAATTAGTTTTAAGAGTAGTGTTTTAATGTGTATTAGCTAGTAATCATAGATTTATGTTAGATTATGTCCGAGGTAGTGGTTTCAGGTAGAAGGTAGTGGAGTGAGAACTCCGATAGGGCGTCTCCCCACGTGGCGGATAGGGGGATGCTCATCGTCGCCGCCCAGGGCCATGGCTCTGAAAACATGGTCCCAGGCGGCCGTGGGACTGGATGGCGGTGGGGGGTACCGGGGGCGTAAAATACACGGGGCGGACCAATTAGAAGGAGGAAAAGTATGATAATTTAGGACATTAGGTTAGGTGCTAATATCTATATATATTAGTGTTTAAAAAAAAGGAGGATTAGTAAATTAAGGGACAAGGTAAAGATGATATTAAAGAACGCCCCTTTTTATGTAATAGATACTGGGGCAGAATAAAGGATAAAGAATAAAGAAAGTAAAGATGTAAAAACACAGGTTGCCACCAACTCTTGTTGTCTGGCTAGCTTCCCTTGGACCGCCAGTAAAGATGTAAAAACACAGGTTGCCACCAACTCTTGTTGTCTGGTTAGCTGGCTTTGCCGCCATTAAATATGGTGGACGGACCAGGACCCATTGACGTAATTATTTCAGTAACTGTTCATCCGAATTTATTTATTTAACTATTCATCCGATTTTTTTTTACCAGGAAGTTCATAAAATATTCTTTAAAACGTGTTATTATATAATTTTGTATATCTCTTCTCGTTATCCTGTACACTTTAAAAAAAATCATTATACTGTACTTATAAAAAAATGTTTTATACTTCAAGTGGAATTACTCATTTTGTCAATAAATATTTATCACTTAAAGGAAAAGTTCCAATTTTTCTAGCGCACATTATTCTCGTGGTGGGGATATTAATCTTTCCACCAATTATTTCCAGTTGAAGCATTTCTCATTGAAACATTTGCTTATAATTTGAAATAATGAAATAAATAAATTTTTATAGTAATGAATGAGTATGGATTGTTCAATAAAGAAATATAAGAATTACATCTATGCACTTTGTTCAATGCACAAATTGTAATGGTATCTGCCAATCAAATGTAACACATACTGATACTTTTGTACAGTCTTCGGCAATACAAACACATAGTAGTGTACAGTTCAGTTTTTTTTGCAAGTGCTAATAAATATCACACTGTTTCCTGCAATTGCACGGTGGAATAAAGTCCCCAGTCACTGCTTTCTGGTGAAATACTTCAGCTTAATTCAATAATCTGTTCTTCGTACCCAAAACCTTTATAGTTTAGTGGCTCGTAAAAGTGTTGACAGCATTAATCTAAATGTATGTTTGGGCAGATACTCATATTGCGGGTTGATTTAAAGTATCTAAAGCGCATGGAACTTTCTTAATACTACCTCTATACGCAGAAAATGTTAGATACAGATATGCTGGTATCGTCAACAGTTTGTCCTAAATATTTATTTATCAGTTCTAAATACAATTGTTTCGACGCTCTTAATGAAAACTTTTGGTACTGTATGAATGTGATAGTTAACCACAGTAATTTAGGCCATTATCATTTATATATCTATTCAAGGCCTGACGCAAAGCTTATTTATCGTTTTATTGCACTTAAATAATTGCTATTCACATCACTTTCACAAAACGTATAAGCTTAAAAATGGCGAGCGACGAATTTAAACCATGTGATTGAACGTGACAGAAAAAAATTATTTACAATGATGTACCCACGTAGTGGATATACATATTTTATTTAGTTTAATATTTTGAAATACTATAAAATAATCATAAAATAGTTTATTTTATATATATATATATATATATAAGAAAGGAAATTTTTCTTTTCCAAGTAAATATGATGCACTATATTACACAACATAGATAACATCTCAAAGCGGAGGATAAATATTTTAAGTTATGTTTAAAATATTGTTTTGAATGGGATAAAATGAAATTATTAAAAGCTATGAAACACTGAAAGAAAACTCAAGTTTAAATGATTTTTACACTTTTACAAGTGTTGGCAACCCAATACCTAGACACATGATTTTTGAACTGTCATCCAGGTAAAACCTATAATGAACATACTCTTCATGCTCTATTAGTTTTAAAACGCTTAATGTTTATTTCCCCCCCCCCCCCCCACATAATCGTCTACCTGATGTGTCCGTACACCACCTCAACACCTAGTGATAGTGAGGCAGCCTACTTTATAATGGCAGGCAAAACAGTCTCTATGGTAGGAATACCCGACCGAGCAATGGTTCGTAAGCAGCGAATACTTTCATTGGTGCAGGTAAGATCAAGAATAGTAACCTGGTCTACTCTAAACTGACTACTAAAATAAACTGTACAATTAATACACACGACTAGATCAAACTCGCTCATTACAAATGGATACTTAGGAATAGTCTTTTACAAGTAATCCACTCTTGTATTCTTCTAATTACAACATCAGGACAAGTATAGTAGCTACATCCCTACAGCAATAAAATAATATTGATATAACTTTTAACCTTACCTTAAGCATTTTGAACATTAATTTGAGTTGGTCTAAAGAGTTGCTCGTTCCATTTCGTTCAATGGCGAGGCGATGGATCTCTGGGGTTATAACCAGATGACCGTAAATACCCATCTCCATCACCTTGTTCGCCAAACTGAGTTTATCCTCAACATTATATAAGGTAGTCTGAAAACAAAAACAAGTAGCCACAGTAGAGATATATAAATAGTACTAAGCCATGTAGAACAATTTCCACAGGCCTACTCTGATTTTTGTATGAATGAACATATTTTGTAAGGTATTTTTTCCTATCAAAATACTAAAAGAAAGTAGGACTATGGGTGAAGCTCAGAATATTATTTGTATGCGCGCGCGCACACACACACACACACACACACACACACACACACATACACACACACACACACACACTATGCTATTATATATTAATGAAGAATACAAAAGTACATAAATAATATAACTTTCAGGGTATTTTAGCTCCCCCCTAAAAGCCTAACCCCCGGCACCGCTCTAAAACCAGTCGGTGTAAGGCAATGTTGAACAGTATAAACACTGTGAGTTTGATATGCATGCATTACTAATCATTATGGGGCGGATTTATAGGCACTAAAATTTTTAAAAAATGTAGGCAAATAGGCATTAAAAATCACAAAAATAGGAACATAAATAGGCATTATAAAGTAAAAAAAAAAGGCACCAAAACACTCAAAAAATTTATTATTCACTCTTAAAATCCAGCATACACTTTCCATAACACACAAATTAATTACTATTAGAGTTAATTATCAAATACTTCTCAAGATTTTCAGGTGTAAATTTTGTTCTGTTGTCTGACAAAATGTTTTTACACTGTGAGAAACTTCTCTCGACTTCACATGATGTTATTGGGCAAAACTTCAGACAAGCTATTTCAGCTGGGCTAAGCTTGATTTCTGGGAGTGATGTAGTTTGTCCTTCTAAGATGTCCACAATACTTGCCATCACTTTCCACCCAGGGTTTCTCTGCAATACTCTGTTAAATTTGTCGACGATGGCTGTGCCAACTGAGCCAGAAACCTGATTCAGGTTTTATTCTATTCCCCGCATTATCTTCACAGCGTTCACAAGAGGCAAATCCCTCGCCTCTAAAACTGTGATTGCTCCAGGAAGATTTCCCAAATAGCTTTTTACATATGCCAGATCCGCACTGACACTTGAGCAGGAGATGGCAGCATTTGCTTCTGTAATGGCGACAGATTGTTCCTCGTCAAATGTTTGGACTACCTACAAGAAAAACGGTTGGTATAGCAAAACTCACAATTCTTTCAATAGATTGTGTTCTACAAGTATAACCATTAAATTAATTATTTTTTCCAATAATGTGGACGGACAGGTGGAATCAATAAAACTAGTGGTAAACGCTCACTGCAATTTTAATTTGGAAACGCACTAAAGATGGTGTATTGTATAATACCTTTTGAATGTCACCCAGATAATCTACATAGTACAACGCAGCATGAAGCCATGTACCCCAACGTGTTAACACTGGTTGTGGTGGCAAAGGCGTGTTGGGCAGGGTGGTCTTAAATGAGAAGATTCGTGATGGAGCCTTCAAAAACACTTTCTTGGCTGTATACATAGTAGCGTTAACTTTTGGAAAACGTGATCTAATATCTTCTGCAACCCTATGAACAGCATGCACCAGACAAGTCACGTGAATTAACTTGGTGTATAATACTTTTAAGCTCGCAGCCGCTTTCAACATGTAGGCCACACTGTCTGTCAGCAACACCAAAAACCTTTCGTTGTTTTCTGATGGACACAGTACACCTAATATAAACAAATTAACTTATTTATAATTATAATTTTTACAGGACTAACACTGCGAATCATTAAATTAACACAGTATATTTTGTGCAGTTACATTATGTCACACTCTCAAAATAGCCAGGAAGCGTGTGTAAAGAACAACCAAGGGATAACAAGAGAAAACATAGATTTATTTGAAATTAGTCAAATATAAAAGTAATGAAGATCCATCATATATTTCATAAAATCGTTTAGTGAGCCAATTAGTAGTCTGGCAATAAACATCAATCCAAGATGATTCAAACTTAGCCATCGTAAATATACATAATCAAGCGTACCGGGTGGGTGGATACAGTCTGTTAGCAGTGCCATCAACGTCCCTAACTAAGCACCACAACACCCAGTCGCCATAGTTACAAATATGAAGAATAATCACAAGGGGTTTTATTTGGATATTCGCTACAAGCCCAATTATTCCCTGTCTCACCTGAGAAGTATCAACTATGCCCATGGGAAGATTCAGTAAATAAAATTATGTATAAACAAGAACGAAGTGCAGGTAACAAATATTGCCCAACGGCTAATTTATTGAAGTGGTAATTTACATAGAACCATATATTAAACATACTCTGATAAACATGGGAGACTCATCACTTCTCCTATTCAACTAACATAACAATGTCTAAGACCAGGCTACACGAGGAATAGTAAACGATCAGCATCCCCGTCTATACATTATTACAATGTCAACAATAGGTAAATTTAACCTCACGCTAGCTATCGCAAAAGATTACAATGTTAGATATATTTCCCAAACCCGAGTTTACAACAGTTAGCTGGCTAACGCCTGAAACCATTAACATATTCTTAGGTTCTTATTTTTTATAGATTTATCTATACACCTCATTAAACCACATGTAAAGAAACATAGGGATATAAGATAAATTAAATTTATCACTTGCCATTTATAAACAAACTAATATGCAAAAATGTCCTACTAGACTGAGAGCATAAAAAGGAGCATTAATTCTGTATGAGAGATAACCTTAAATACCAACCAATATTTACTAAATCCTGCAAGATTGTAATAACAACAACCAGGAATTACAGCCATCTGACTGATCGCTAACTGTATTTTCCATATAAACAATCAAACTAATAATGGCATCTAACAAATAGTTTCCCTGGCCTTTGCACCAAGAATACAACCCTAACCTGAATATTACAATAATATGGCATATCTGCACCAAGATTACAACCCTAACCTGAATATTATAATAATATGGCATATCTGCACCAAGGTTACAACCCTAACCTGAATGTTATAATAATATGGCATATCTGCACCAAGATTACAACCCTAACCTGAATGTTAAAATAACGTGGTCGAAGATTAATTTCCTGTCATCCTAGGCAGACTTACGTTGTATTAGTCCTAGGGCCCTAAATATCGCCCATGTGAGCCTAACGTCTATCAGGCACCAAAAGAGTGACTTCCTTAGCAAAACATAAGCTTATATCTGATCTTACTCAGTGGAGGAAACAAGGGAAGGAGAGAATTACATCATAATGCGGTCACTATAATCCAATCATGAAGTCTATATCTGCCCAAGCGCGTGTGCATAGCGCTGGTTGGACGGACACACAGTCAAGGGGGGCGGGAGTCACTTCGGGCCGCGGGATACAGAGAGCCTTTCTTCTAACAGTCTTTTCGCGCATGAGCGCTTTTGATAGATGTATCAGTTCACAAAAGCACTAGAGCGCGTTAACTGTCACTTTCTCACACAGAGTTCGATGTTTGTTGATGTGTTGTTGATGTGGCGTGATCATTGTCGTTGTACGAGAATCCAGCCGGTCCGTTGAATAGGGTGAGTAAGATATGTAGTTTGTGCCGGGTTAGTCTCTCCACGGTACAATAATATATATATCCCCCAAAGGGGAAATAGTTAAAGTTAAACTCTAGATTCAAGTTGACCGCTGAAAAGCGAATGAAAATCCAAAAAGCTTAATTTTAATAATATATACATAAGATAGCAATTATCGTCAAATTATATATATATATGAAATTGAGAACCCATAAAATTTACAATAAATAATGTATTCTGTCAAAGCAGACACAAAGATAATATATAAGTCTCAACAATTGCCGTTGATTTCTACACCTAAGTAACAATGGATAATTTAATTTTATCATTTACTTTCAAGTGTATAAATATGTTTCGAAACCCGCCGTTAGAGCCTATACAACCTAACATGATAACCTAATTTGATTTCAATATATATATATATATACAATAATCTACGCAATTAATACGCGCATACATTGTTCTAATAACGTCCCTGAGACTTGTTAAAAATATTAATGTAATCACTTAACAGAACTAAGTGAAGATGAGAGCGCACCACAAGTACACAAAGAGTACTAACGCAAATCATGAATTCCCCTTAAAAACAAATATTATTGACTCGCGGTTCATCCGCGTTAAACCCCACTAGAAAATCCATCTAGCAAGCATGATTAACATAAAGTAAGCCCAAACAACAATTTTGAAAAGAATCCCTCCCCATTATTTATATCAGAACAGAATTTTGACTAAAGTTTCCTAGCCCTAGTTTATATCGGCGCCCTCACCTTTGTGCAAGCCAGTGGTACAATGAGTGACGAGTTAAACAATACTAGCCATTATATAGTGAATACAGCCTACACATGTTCCCAGAGGAGGGGGAAAGCAGTGTGGAAACAAAGAACAAAAGGAAGGGAGAAGACTAGCGCTCTCGAAGCTTAGCGGTCAGTCCAGTAACCACTCGAAGTTTACAGAACCTCCCAGATGGCGGAACCGGAAACGATCTTGGTCAAGTTAAGTCCTTGTTTGTTGTGGGCCGGGCTTCGATGACGAGCGAGGCGTTGACCAGCGTCTCGTTTCAGTCGAAATTGTTCAACCCACGGGAGAGGATGTCTTAGTGTGCTAGTGCTCTATCAGACGGAGAGAAGCCAGGCCGGTGGTGGTGAGTGTTGTAATCCCATGTTACTGGGTGGTATGCGTTAGATGTTGTTATTGGTTGTAACATCGTTGCAATTATATACAAAGCATCACGAACAACTATGGCAATTGTCGAGCTGTTGGTTGCCTCAAGCATCTTTTAAACAACCGAGTGAGATTTCCCAGGACCCGTAAAGTCTAGTTTTCCAACAACAACATTTGCAACATATCTTCCACAGCAGTCAGTGGTTTCATCAACAGTAGCCCAGATGTATGATTCTCCAATATCTTCTCGGATTTTCTCAACTAACTTAAACGAAATAAAAAGAATGTTTACTGTAAATAGTTTAAATCAATACAATTCAGTTAATATTTTTTAATGTCAGAAAGAAAAAACTGCAATTGTAAAAACTTACGGATAAATAGGTTGAATGCAAGTAGTGTTTCTTAAGAGTTGATTCGTCTGGTATCTCCATGTTGGTATATTTGTTGAGAAAAGCATTGAAATCTGGATTCTCCAGCTTCTTCCAAGGAATATTTACAGCTATCATTGCAGAGCATAAGTACACAGAAAATTGCTCTTGGGTTTTATCGGTATCGTTAACTTTAGGAAAAAATTGTTGAGATCCTGTTTTCTTTCCGGAACTCTTCATATGTATTGCAGTATTTTTGTGTTGTTCTAGGTGATACTACTTCTCGAATTTTACCTAAATATTATATATGTAAATTTTCACCAAGTAATATATGTGGATTCTACAAATTAACAAAGCACCACCTAACAAGAGAACTAAGATTGCTTTATTTTTCAATCGTAATGTTACACTTTGGTAAATATTTCCACTTTGTCGTTGAAATACTTCAATAAGAAATGAAACCTAGTTTGAACAATAGCAAATAATCGTGATTTACTTTTAAACAGTAGACAATATATTTAATAAAAACCTTGACTTTCAAAATTAATAATTTTCTTTCCTCTTTTGAAAAGATAGCTTACCTCCTTGGAACATGGCTGACCAAAAATTATTTTGCCATCCGTTGTGAAATTCCTATCACCACCAATCCACTGTTTGAATAAAATATGATTCCAATACAAAGAAATATTAATGAACAGATATGCACATCTAACAACAGCGTAATATACACAACCACTGAATTAACTGACATTGTTGTGCGCTAGAAGAAAATCCTTGTTGCTGGTCTGACCAGTCTGAACCTATCAGACCACTGGACACATGGGTTTTACCTACCTATCACGAGTATCCACGTGGAGTAACCTAAGGAGTGAAGGAGGAGGGGGGATGTGGGGTAGCCGCAAATATTTAGAAAGAAAAAAAGAGGGTGGGAGAAAGAGAGAGATAGAAAAAGGCCCTAAGGCTCTTATTTGTAAAATAGGCACTAAACAGCGAAATAGGCACTATAAAAGTAATCACATTATCTTCGCAATCATCGAAAATAAACTTATACCTCAAAAGCCTACTTTTCAAAGCATAGGTATTAAAAAGGCATTTAGGGCAAAATCCGCCCCCTACTAATCATGCATATCAAACTCACAGCCCGCATGTTATCATATCCATGATTCTGTGCACCCCACAAACTTTAATTTTTGTAACTCGTATTACGTATTACTATTTATTCAGGGTATACGCTTACGTACTAATTACGTAGATGGGTTTAGGGATTAAGAAGGTTATATTTCAAGGAAAAGTTTCCGCATTTGCGTAATCTCTCGGCTTAAGGACACAAACTTGTCTAAAATGAAATTTATTTTTTCATAGATTCAAAGCCCGACATTAATACCATCGGTTCAAATAGAAGGCTGCAAATTTTTGGTTAAAAACGTAGGTTTTGTTTTATATTGTTTTATGTATGGATCCTTATATTTCCTTTTTGAAAAAAAAAAATGTACGAAGACGAAATTCCTTTTACTTAGAGTAATTAATATAGTAATTTTATTTTTTGTTGAAATGTGGCTCCCCTCACTATTTTCAATGTTCAATGTGATTCTTTGTTCAACCGAGTTTGAAGCTCCTAGTCTAAGGCATATCTCGAGAGGTGCTCCAAACTCGTTTGTGTGAGTAATAATAAGATATTAATATTAAACTCACTGATAACCCTTAATTTTGAAACAATTGAGTTGCGTCAACTAACGTTACACTAGTGGTTTGCCATAGTACTACGAACATACAAAACTGTGTGGCATCATCAGGGTAAGCCAAAGGAGGGGATGATGTCAAAGTCAAGCCCAAGGACTAGCAAACGCACTTATGTATGATTTTGAAAGAAGTAAATTTACCATAGATGTACTTACAGCTGTAAGTATTTTCAAAATTATTCAATGATTGGTATGACATATACAATCAATCAGTTTCTGTTAGCCAAAGAATAATCACAAAAAGAGTATGAATGAGACACAAATAAGTAATAGTACAATAAAATTGGTCATTCCAGTATCAAGATTGTGCCTGCCGACGTTTCAGAGGACAATGTGTCTCAAGTCATAAATAATCTCTAAGGAAATACTCACCCAAATCAACGTAGTAAACCAAAATCAAAATTCTAAACAATACAAAATATTATTTGAAAATGTCTTTGAGAGCAAATGGAGCGAAAAGCTTTTCGAAATCGTCAGCTTGTGTTGAGCCAACCCATCGTGTATCTTAACTGACCTTGACGATGAGGAGGGGAAGAAAACGTTCGACGAGTGGGATTTGCAGTGTCTATGTCTCCGCCAAGGGCAAAGATGCCAGAAAGAAAGAGTAGGTACAGTATAAAGGCTACCCAACCAAGCTTAATTCGTACATCCCAGCCAGTTACGTCAGTGCCCTACCATGAAGGATCAGACTTACTTCACCCTACCAAGAAATAGTTCTATGGGATATTTCACAAACAATACCTTCACAAATTTCATCACGAAACTCCCTTATCATCTCAAGTCGATGGACAGTGGGAAGTTGCTCTAGCCAATTTCGAGTACTTTCACTCTGTCGCCAGCGTACTTGAAGGTCAAAACATTATATGATACAATCGGGTGAACTCTAATAGGTGAAGTATCAATTAAAGGATCACATCACATTTGTGAACTACAGCACTATCATGATTTGGTCAAGGCTAAAAACACTGTAGGGGAATTAATAAAAAACACCCCCGTTACATTCAAGTATGCAAATCTCAATAAAAAGGTGAACACTGTCCATACTCCCAAAATATACAGATTATGATCTATTCAAGTGAGTATTCAGCTTTGGTACTAACCTCATACTATTCTAATCTAAGTCGCTAAAGTAACAATGTGCTGCCAATATTCTACTGGGCTGATCCTCCCAAGAGTTTATCATCATAGATATTGTCGAGCACTAGCCCGTGGGACATCTTGGCACCACCTCTTCTATTGTTGGTGTCAATAGCTCCAAATATGTCTACGGCTTACCTAAGACCAATACCTACACTTCCTTGCAATATGTGCCCGTACTTAGACAGGAAATTGATAGCCTGTAACTCAATACAAGAACATACACTGGTAAGCCTGTGCCAATCGAGTTTGGAAATTTTGAGCGAAACTTCATTTCAAACACTGCACAACATAAACGCCTCTTAACCAAATATTACGTCAATAAGGAGGAAACTGGAATATCTACTATCTACTACAATGCTCTCTATCAATGAGGGCATGTAATATAAAATGTCCTCAGTGAACTGTTTTACGTAATCTCTGACGTGGCCGATCAGTTGCTTCCATTTAGGGATGACTTATGACAACATGGCAGGAAGTTTGGACATAATCTGAAACGGAAGGCAAAGCAAAAGATCGAAACTCTGAAGCCCAATAAAGTTATAAAGAGCGTTGTATGTGGATACGTAACTGTTCTGTCACTGCCCAATGTAAAAGTGTCAACGATACTGTATATATTTTCATTAGAAAATAATTTTCTACTCCACCATTCATGCGAGAGCAATAACAGTGAACTGAATATATCTTCCGTCCTGCATATAAAATCCTATCTAGAAAAAAGCCAAGTATCCAGTGTAAGCTTGCCTCGTTTCTCGCCATCACCGGTCAAGGCAAATACTATATTGATCTTTCACAGACCACTAGGCTAAAATTATCAAAGATGATGGTGGTACTTTCATGAAGGAGGATTAAACTCCTCCATAAACAGATGGTTGCACTCGATCTTTATCCAAGTGGATGTGTTTTTAAACAAAAATCTCGTTTCACTCCCAGAAACACAACAAATGATTATAGTTCGTACATTCAGACTGCTCAATTACAACAGTGAATCCAAAGGAACATATCTGACCTGTGGTTTGTGGCACGCAGACACCCCCAACATGTTTGAAGAGGTTGACCACACCTACAAAAAGTGATATGTGGTTCATTGTAGGTTCTCTGCAAAACGTAGGACGGAACTTTTAAGTTGTCTACAGGGTGACTCATTTAGCCAAGAAAAATATAGTTTGAATGGAATCAAACTCAGGGTCAAGTTGGTTCATTCAAGATACACGTTCAACCTCATAGCCACCCCTGAAACTACCAGTCTTTTATTGCGACATATCCAAGTAACACCGTCTCTACTTTTGGTTCATGCCAAAGCATTAAACGCCAGTCTTGCTAGTATCCCATTACCTGAGTAGAAGTCAAAACGCTAACCTTTCCTCCGGGTGTAAAGGGGAAATAGTTGGACAAAGTATTTATGGGACAGCTACCCAAATGATGTATCACCAGAAAATCATTTCAATCATCAAACCTACAGCGGAAATAATTTATGGCTCTACATAAATGGGGAACATAAGCTGTCCAAACCATTACAACTGGATTTCACCAATGGCAATTTTGTTATGTCCTACCACACATTGTTTTCTGGACTAGGAATCCATTCATGAACGAGGATGTTAACATCACATTAGAAACCTACGATAAGAGTTAATATCTCATGGCTTCCAATCTACCATCGAATCTATCCATCTACATTATATCTCAAATGAATTGGATGGGGCATGGATCCCTAAGCATCAAGGTGAACTTACCCCGGGCACTCATATTGACCATAAACTATATATTGTACGAAGAGTTTGACATTATCACCATTGACAAGGACAGGAATTTGATGGCCGATTTTGATGGTCTATTTAAGCGAAATTTCCTCTACTGCTAAAACGCAAACAAACTATATCGTCACCAAACTATTGGTAATTTTTTGAAAAGTGGTGATATTGATCACAAACGGCTCGAATTTCTCAGATCCCATGCCACTGTGCGTGCATAAACATCAAGTGGTTAGAAATTAAACACCTTGATCTGAGGATGTTATTCTTTGAGAATACTTAAATTGGGTCATGCCACTTGTATAGCACATAGCTCTCTATGGAATTCCTGTACGGCCGCTATCATTTGAGGACTTCTAAAATGGATGATTTAAAATGGACACGCACACCATAAGGCAGTCCCTGAAAACAAACCTGTGAGTCTGTTCTGTACGTTTGGGTGTTTCCCTACTTCATTATACCACCCTCATAGTCAACATAAACCCGCATGCCAAACATGGATTCAATTAGGTTGCAATCTTTACTGACATTAACGGCGTGGGAGAGTATTTTAACAACCATGGTCAATGTCCATGTATAAAGTAATATTTGGAATGAATATGTAAAAATGTGTCCCTATAGACACACAACACAGCCTAAATTACAAGGCATTGTCTAGGATGTATGTGGTCTGGCATACCTTCTGTATCGTGCCCAAAATATTCCTGGTTATTTTCTCAATCACAAATAATATAACCATAATGCCAAGAGTATTGAGGCATTACTATGCTTGTTTCAGGACGTCAGCGTATTGACGTCCCTCAAGAGGCTGCGTCCAATCAGTGTGCGGCTTGTCTACTTCCACCATTAGCAACGGCTATAAAAAGCATCGCAATGGTAAGTCACCTGTCATGTTAGTTAGTCAGCTGGATGTCGTTGTAGCAATAACACCTCTTATAAACCTCGTCAAATTCATAATGGAAAGTCAACAAATACCCGAAGAAGCTTTAACGCGAAAAATAAATAAAAAACTACGAAGCCACTTGCCTTAAACTTTATTTTCAACACACTCTTTCTACTGGACGTTGTCAATGTCAAACAAGTAATCGTTGAAATGAGTGTCAAGAATTCCCTTTGTATAACTATATAAATATGAGGGAGCTGTGTGATGTTTAGCTGCATTGGGTGATAAGAGCTGAGCAACTAAAAGTAGGTCATTTAAAAGTTTTTCTACAGTACCCAACCTCCTCAGATTATAAGTGTGAATAATCATGAGATCTGTCTGAGACGCATTTGTGGGAACCATGGGGTTGCCAGAAGTGAGAAACAATACTTTATACTCGTTAACAATCTCGCCTCATCCTAGTTACATCTCTGTGAGTTGTGTGGGACCTCATCGATGTGTTTGTAGAACGAAGGAATATGTGGTCAACGCCTGTCGCCAGATATTGCAACATTTTGATCGACACACTAGTCGTGGATGTGTTCGAAACTTTAACAGAGAATTCGGAAGTCGTCGATCTCAAGCAGATTAAAGTGGAAACGTAGATCAGAAACCTGGATTGGATCACTATAACCCACTATACATGGCAAGCCATTGATTTGAATTGTTACAGTGGCTCTTAACATTTTGGAAGTTATGGAACACTTTTTATCATAATAAACATTTGTGGTGTAACAAGTTACAAGTCAGATGTAACAAGTTACAAGTTATGGCTTAATCGAATGGGGGACACTCACTGAACCTCTTAGACTAGCTGCAACACGTGGCACTAGCACCAACCTCCTCTCTCCAACCGACCGCCCGATAGACTAACGAAGCGTTCAACGGGCGCCACTAAGCGTCAAACCCGAGACTGGCCAGAAACAAAAGAAGATAGTTCCTGGTTTCGCCACATGAAGCTTCTAGGCTATTCGACACGTTGCTCGATCCATCTCTTCGTCCCGTTCTCTCTCGCTTCTCCTTCCTTCCCTCTCCTTGCATCCCTCCCCCTCTCTGTCAACTTTAACTTTGTATATATAGTGGTGCACTGGTGGTCACTTATTACACCTCCAGATTATCGAGGTGAGAACGGTGACGTAGGTCAGGGGATTATCATTATTGTTATTGTTTGTATCTTAATTATATTTTGGCGTATTGGGGGAAAACAGTCTAAATTATTGTTCCGCACTTAAAATCTTAATTTGAATATTTAACCTTACTACGTCATGCACTTCTCGCTGTTGTCAAAATGTCGTCGCCTTTCTGCCGTATTTTTGGGCTCCAGCCCTATTTATTGCGCCTATTGGCCTTATTGGTATATTTACATACTGTTGAATACGCAGAGTAAAACTCCGCGTCTTGGGCTTACCACCCATCTAGTATTTATTCATGAGTTATGCTTAGGATTAGCTGTCGTCTGGGTAGATTACAATGTATTAGGAGCCAGGACACTAATAGGCTATATTGGGACTTGGTCCACTGTTGGTCGTTATTGTATAACATTATGATATTAGTTGGGGGTTGTGAGCGCCTAACGTCTATGTGTTACGCGGGAGTTTTGAATATCATAAACTTTAAACATCACCTTATTGGATTGGACGTTCTTCGAACCTAGGACCATAGACTTTGATATATGTCAGTTAGGATTATTGTCTGATATGTTTAATTATGTTCGTCGCGCATTGTTGCATTGTTGCATTGTTGAGTTAAGGTCTCCGTAATATAAATGGAACTATTTCTCGTTAGGAACGAAGACGCGCTTCGCGCTCTATTTTTTGTTGATATTCTATAATGTGTACCTTTTCATTGTTTATGACAAATAAAGATATTTTGTTAAAATTAGGCCATTTCACCTGATTTTCCAGTCATCCTCACCCTAGTATAGGAAAGGGGGGGTTGCAGCGGAACACAAAAAGCATTAAGATCATAAAACTAACAATAAAAATATCCATGGACTTATATTTTATATAAATATAACTTCTTTTAGCGTGATACTTAAGCTTGTCGTCTTTTGCAGAGTCCAGCAATATAAGGTCTATTATATATGTGATATAAAAAACCTCATTTCTTTATTCGTACTAATAAGTCTTTAAAGCTTTTTGATTTTTATGTTGGTTAATGTTGAGACACCGAGCTCATATAAATGTTATGTTGAAAACCGAAAAAAAAATTCAGTGCCCCTGTGGAGAGAGCTTGAATAAAAATACAAAAATTCCTAAAGGTTGTTTTAGAGTATTTCATTTTTAGAATAAGATTCATTGACAAGGTAGCCAATTGTTGTTCTTATTGTAACAACAATTCACCACTCTATGTATTAATCGTGCCAAGTTGATCTCGTAACCAGCCATAATTGTCTGTATTTATGGAAGGAAAGTATCTTGAAATCTTTTCTTCTAATATTGTTAAGTTTTTTGCTCTTACAAAAATAATTCCCTCTACACTTTTATTATGAAGCGAAGGAAACATATCTACTGTTTTTTTTTTTTCTGACATGTGATATTCCTAAGAAAACACCTCACTGAGAGGCTGTAAGAGAAAGGCTCCACCCTGACCCTCCTAAATACAAGACCTCTAAACGATATTCTATTTGTTTTGAAGTCAACAGTCTTCAGTTGTTAGAATCAGAGTAGCTAATCTCTCTCAAAACTGTGTTATGAGACATATTTCACCGGCGTAACACTTGTAACCAGTTCACGGATCACCAGTGTTCCGGGGAGCACCGGTTAGGAAACACATGTTTGATTGTGAACTGATAACTAACTAGTTTACTAACACACATACTGAACGTTGTGTAGTAATGAAAAAATGAATTATAAATTATATGCGATTTACCTGTAAAAATATATATTGTTTTTTGTCAATAAATGTTAAAAATGTCTTGGCTTGTTTTTGTTGATGATGTCCATCCTTGGGACTGAGTGAGGTCAGGACATCGTCATAGTCTATCTCTGAGACTGAGTGAGGTCAGGACATCGTCATAGTCTATCTCTGAGACTGAGTGAGGTCAGGACATCGTCATAGTCTATCTCTGAGACTGAGTGAGGTCAGGACATCGTCATAGTCTATCTCTGAGACTGAGTGAGGTCAGGACATCATCATAGTCTATCTCTGAGACTGAGTGAGGTCAGGACATCATCATAGTCTATCTCTGAGACTGAGTGAGGTCAGGACATCATCATAGTCTATCTCTGAGACTGAGTGAGGTCAGGACATCATCATAGTCTACCTCTGAGACTGAGTGAGGTCAGGACATCGTCATAGTCTATCTCTGAGACTGAGTGAGGTCAGGACATCGTCATAGTCTATCTCTGAGACTGAGTGAGGTCAGGACATCATCATAGTCTACCTCTGAGACTGAGTGAGGTCAGGACATCGTCATCGTATTAAAGATTATGTTTACAGCGTTGAGGCCAGTGTGCTCACCATTAAAATGTGTGGTGAGTCGTGTGGTCATAATAATACCTCCTGTATACTATTTCTAGTTTCTGATACAGTCGTAAGTACAGTCTGTTGAATCTACGTGCGTCAAGAGTATCTTGCAATTACTATGTTGTTAAGGTCATACCCGTACTTAGTAATTAGGCTCCTAATACTCTATTCAATTTTCTTTCTATTTAAAACCCGAGTGGTTCAACGAGCGGAAAATGTTTAGTAATTTATTTAAAATTATGTTTGTCTATTTTTGGTATTAATAATTGCAAAAATATTGTATATAGTTTAAAAAATTTGGATTACTACCCTTTTTAATTAATTTATATTTGTCAGGGTGGTACATTTCCAAAAGTGTGTTTTCCTGCTAGATTGTCCACACCATGGCTCTAGCATATGCGCGCATGAAGCCTCACTAACTTCAATTTAATGATAAATCCATCCCTTGTTTAATTCTGTGGAATGCGTGTGTAGTAAGAATAATGTAGGTGTGTGAAGACAACAAGACAGTGTCATTATCAATCGGAAACCACAGGTAGACCTTCTGGGACATCATCGCCGATCACTGTTTTCAGGTTTGATATACCTAAAATCCTACTCTCAATAGTATGTTAAATCTAGATATTTCAAAATACCCACAGTTCAAAAAGCATTCTCTTTTGTGTTAAGGAACATAGTAAACGCAAGCTACATTGTAATTTAGCCTACAAAAAAACTTTTGAAAACTAAAACTACAGTTACATCCATGTACTTTCATGTTAAATTATGTTTTACATTACATAATGAATAATAAATACACCTTTAAAAAGATTAAATAATTTCTATGGTAGTTAAAAATTTAAAAAGTACATTACAATATGAATGTCGTCCATTTTGTTTAAGTGTTTATATTCTCAGGAAGGTGGCAGCACTTATTTCCAAACTGTATTTATATTAAGATGTGCACTATGCTGTTTAAACTGAATAAAATGTGTCAGATCACTATAATGTACACCATGTAGGCATCATTTCATTTAATTTCCATATCCCTTAATGTCTAAATATTAGGAACATATTTATTTACCAGTAATGTGTTGAGAAGAACTTGGTTGTGGGAAATGCTGATGATGTTAAGGTTGGTCGTGGACCTGCCAGTGACATTCTTCACTGTAGCTAAATTAGATGAGTTAACGATTGTGGAGATTGACAAAGGAGATGTTGCACCGGGCATCACCTCTCTGAAACATTACAATTTTAAAATAACAATTTGTAGTGTACGCACCAAGCAGAGTATATAACCCTTCTTTTCATGCAATGATAAAAAGAAATCAAACTTATATTTTGGTGTGTTAGTAGAAATAAATGCCAATTTGGCATGTAGAAGTGTAACAGGAGTATTTAGGAAAACGTACCCCCTCCACGATCCCTTCTCTTCAGGTCATTTACAGATCCTGTGTAGCTACTGTTTCCGGCAGTGGCGGCTCGTCACTTTAGAAGCTGGAGGGCGTAGCCTGTTTAATTCATAAATTATTTCTAAATAATATATTTAAAAGAAGACACAAATTTCGGAATATGTTTTGCTAAATATTCATTTATTTAAACTCAAAAATTAATATCACAAACAACATGGAAAAATAAAAAAAAAACTTCCCCCAAAGGACGTGGATGTGTTTTAGAAACTCTGCAACTGTGTAATGTGCATGCATATATAGGTATGTATGTTTTAACTTTGTTCCATAAAAAAAATTCAGGACATGGCCTATCTAATGAATTCAATTCTCTTTTTTGATCAAGAGTTAATCTTGCAATATTCGTTGTCTTAAGCGCCTGAATTGAACTATTCATATTAAGCCTAGTTACAAAAAATATTAAAACATATAACTCAAATAAACATTATCCTAAAATAGCCCTACATAATATTATTATAAACACACACATCCTCAAGATGCAGGAGAACGCAGGATGACTGACAACAATTATTGTTGGTTCACGCTATACACATTTCACAAGCTTTCAACCTTAGGGCGCATAAGGGAGTGTGCCTTCAAAAGAAGAATAAGTAATGCTAGCTAGCAAGAGGAGGACAACGGGTTAAGGGGAGGGAAGGTTTGGTTTCACTATGTCAGGCGCTGACCGTAGCGCGCCTGACTGCATGCCATTTGAAGATAAGAGGTGAAGGGGAGGGAAGGTTTGGTTTCACAATATCAGGCGCTGACCACCTCGCGCCCGACCGCATGCCATTTTAAAAACATTGCCTGCTATTACTTAAACCAAAAACATATTTTTCTTGAAACCATTATGGCAAGATAAAATTGTCGTGAGAGTGCGAATAATAACTTTAAAAGGAACTGGGGATTCGTGGGAATGGGGGGCGCGCGCCTCCACGCTGTTTCGTGACCTAGGTCCATTCGGCTATTGTCCATTCCATACTTAACACATATAGTATTTCCGTCTGGTCTGTAAAGGAATATGGGGCTGATTTTCTGTGCGTGTACCACCAAGTCACAGTTGTGACTCTTAATCTCTTTTTGTGGTTAATAATTTACATTGAGGTGAAACAGGTGAAATGTTGCTGTAAAATTTACGTTTTTTTGATATTGATAGTGTAAAGTGATAAGTGATAGCGTTGGCTCTCGGGTAAAAATACTAGTTTTTCTAGGGATTTGGAAAGATGTGTTTAAGGTATGATGATACTTGGTGGGTGAAATATTACGGTCGTTGTTTGGTCAAGTCCAGGTAGGAGATCGGGGTTGGTATGATTTCCTTTTCGTAGGATTTAGTCTGAAGGTGGTACATTTCTATTCCCCATCTGGGGCTGATCCCGGCGCAAGTATTATGCTCTGACTCGTAAAAAACCTAGTCGGTTATCCCAGTGGCGTCCAGCCGTGACAAAGGTAGTAATAGAACCAGTGGCGTATTGTAAAAAAAGAGGTGCTGGAGCGCACCATGTAACAGGAACGAGTGTTGAATACACGTGTATAATATAATAGGCAGAATTTTATTCATACAAATCTCAAATACAATTGAAATAACTTCAAAATTTAAAAGTGTGTGCACAAGTATAAAATGGCAAAGGCCACACCAACCACTATAAGCCTATTGTCTCAGACGTCTTTTTTATAACTGGAGTGGGTGGTCCGTGGTATTAAATTATAATATTACATTGGCCAATCTTACTGTAAATTATGGCATAAATAGTTGAAGGAACTAATAACTAATATAGTTGAGTATTGCGTTTAAGAAAAATAAAAATTTCACTTATGAGTTATGACTTACATAACGGCAAGATGTAATCAGGCCGTATGCGAAACAATGTTTAGTCTATCTTCTTAAAGGAATTTCAAAAGTTGATCCACTTGGCGTTCTGTGTCCTTGACTCCTTTGATCTGGGTATCAGTTGCAGACTGATGATTCTTCAGCCACTTCATAACGTTCACTGTTCAATCGAAGGTGAACATAAGAGTTGATGTATGACTCATTAGTAATCTTGATCTAATATCCGTAATTATAAGATTCATAATGATAAAGCTTCTTTCACATTCGGAAGAGCTCCAAGGGATAACTTTTGTACAATTAATAAGAGGAATAAAATTTGATTAAATATCTCGTCTATGATTCATTGTCCAGGAATTCTCTGTTGGCCGTGAGTGTCCTGCAAAAAGACTCTATTTTAGTTTCTAAATATCCTGAGTGTATTTCTGCTGACCATTCACTAGTCTATAGAACAGAAATCTTTGAAATCATGTCGGCCTTATTGGGAATTATGTTTCTAGAGCCTGATTGGGATAGAATTGACTCATGTGAACAGATTGTTGAAAATAATCGGCGTTCCATATTGTTTACGATGCTGGTTAAAAACTGAGAGTGATTAACAAAAACAATCTTGTTGCTATCTGTCAGTTTTACTGAGAAAATCCATTTTTTTACTTTATTCTCTGGTACCAACATATTATGTTTACCTTTAGATTCTTTCATTGCTTCTAGAAATCATATGGTGCAACTAACTAGCTTATCAGCATGAACAAGAGTCATATTTTGTCTTTGGAGGGACTCGGAAAGAAGTGAGAGTTAGAATAAAACATCATGCATGAGTACCAGGTCCATTACAAATTGTTTTGATGAAATACGTTTGTAAAGACCCTTGAATTTGTCTTGATCTGTTTGCGAACGGTTTGTATCATTACTTACAGGCTCAAGGTGCCAACACAGAGCTATATAGTTCAAAACAAACATGCAACTCACCTCCCCCCCCCCCCCCCCCCCCAATACACGACCGATTTTCTTGATTTCTTTGTTTATCGTTGACGCACATTTTTCAATTTCATTTTTGTTTTTGGGAGATTGGCTTTATAATGAGTAGCTTACAGTTTGTTCATAAATGTACAGAAATTGTCAACACCATGGATTTAAGAAATTGCATCTCCAAATGACAATTCTAATCGATGAATAAGGCAATGCCACACCATAGTAGAATGATACGTTTTGTGCAGTCGTGTTGCAACACCTGATTTTCTTCCCAGCATGACACTAGCACCATCAAATGTAAAATAAATTAGACGGTTCTGAAGATATTTATGATCGAATTCTTACGTGCTGAGGCATGTTAGTAAGTGATCGGTAATAGTTTTCGCTGTTTGATCAGGCAATTCAATCAAATCAAAAAAAAAAATTAATGTGGATCAGTTGACTTATATGTTTCAAGTTTAAATAAACTATCGAAGTAGTTTTGGTATTGACAGTTTTAGACTCATTTATTATTACAGATACTTTTCCATTTATTTCAAATATGCTTTTGCAAACTATAGACTTTATTTCTCGCGCAACGTGGCCAATTATGTTTATAGCGCTAAATCTCGATCACAAACATGATGAGAGTACTGCACCATTTAAATGTTTCAACCGCAACAGTTCAGCATGATCATAATATGGTATATCATGTTCAGCAATAAAATATGTGGTTCTAAACACCTTGTTTGTGGCCTCAATTTCAGTTTCAGTTGTAACGGGCTAATCTGGTTTAGCCCCGTTCAAACGTAAAGTACGAATATTTTGTTGGTGCCTGCAAGTCATCAAAAGTTAACAATGACATACTAGTGTAAAATGCTACGCCCATAACGTATGTTTGTTTATTTACATACCAACTTCGCCGACTCTTCCTTCGAGCCTGATGCCCCACTGGGAAAAAACCACACAGAGAAAAAGTGACCGAACACGGCAATTAGGGGAGAACTCCGCGTTCGACGACGAGTACAAACCAACTGAGAGCTCCATGAATGCCGTCGACCAACGCATGTCAATATTCTAGAATCTCGGGGAAGTTCCCCTCCACTTCATACTCACCGCTCCACCACGTGGGCCTCTCTGACTATATATTCACCGAGCTGCTTGGAAGAAACATAGAACACGATAGGACAACATCAACGACGTTGGCCTACTAGGCACCCTCATCTGGTTGAAGTAAACTATCTAGTCAACGGTGGACTTACGGTCCAAGGAAAATGTATCCTCTAGACAGGAGGAAGTTACGGGGTTAACCAACTTCATGGGCATGATATAACGTGTAAACTTCAGATTAAATGTTAAATGTTAGGTTTAGTCTACGACTTGGTAGGATGGATAGGATAATGTTATAGTATTAGTTAGGAATAGGAAAAAAACCCGTGTCTATTGTGAGACACTATTATGATATTATGGTTAGGCTAATTGTATAGATTATGTATGGAGTTGAGTCTCCGTTATCAGGAGAAATTGTTTTAAACTACACTTGTGATGTAGCGTGCTTCTCACGTTGGGGAGACTGAGCCATTTTGGCCAGCCTCACGACGGGATGGTGAATCCCGCGGCACACACTATGTGTCCATCAATGTAACTCAATGGTAGCTTGCCAGGGCAGGAGATTGTTCATGTTATGTGGAGTCCTGGGATCCATACTTAACTGGGTTCACTTGTCAATCCCAATATTTGTGTTGGGCAGTTAACCTGTGGGCCGTTCATGCCTCTCATGACTGGCCCGTGGTTAAATCTTAGTCATTGCATTGTTACACTCGCTTTAGGAATATTCAGCTCATGAGCCGCTTCTGCCCCTCAGGCTCGGCTGTAGCTGTATTAATTACTTATTTATATTTTGTGGTGTTGGTCACCCGGCGGGTGCTCAACTAGTGGGACGTGGCTCGTCCTGGACGGGCTCATGTATTCTGATATATCAATGTAAATTGTTTTTACCCTTAGTAAGGGTTGTTGCTCTGTATCCAGGGCTCTCTCATGTAACTGAACCAGAACTTGCCTGATGTAAATAATAACTCTGCCTGCACGGCCAACATACCTTGTTGATTGTGGGATCAGCTACTTAACTCAATTGTCTGAGTTTATAAGCCAAGCGCCTCTCGCCCTTTGTAGGGCTAGGGTCAGGCAGAGCTGCCTCATATCATAACTATCTTGTATGAACATATGCTTACTGAGATTACGTGCTATATATATATATATATATATATATATGACCTTGTATCTTATCTCATTAAATTGCATAAATTCTAATTTCCTCTTGTTCTCATTTCTTTTATGTACTTGTATGTATGTGCACCCCGGGGACTACCAGGGTTGGGGTTCTTAAACCTCAAGAAGCAACCCCCCTAAAAATACCCCCCCCCCCCCTGGTGCACATTTAAATGGTCAAATTTTTTTCAATCGATTGTGTTTTAGCTCTCTGTATAATGTTTTCAGTGCTTATGTGTACCTGGGACTTTGAATGTTCAAATAGATTTTTCCTCAATGATGTAAGTTGCGCTGTACGAATGCTATCATTAAATGAAATTGACAATGAACGCCATCCCTTGGAAACTTTAAGTTTTTGCGATTTAAATTGAACTTAAGTTGTCACGCTATAACAAGATGAACACCCAATATTACCAGACTTACATAAAATCCATGGGGAGGTATTTAATTCTCATCCCATATAGCAGCAGTCCAAATTTCAGGCCATTTGGACTTGAGATTATCATAGCTAGTCCAATAATTATCATCTATCGGATTCCCTTCACTAAGAACCCAAACAAAATCTTCTTTTGGAATCACTTCACTCATTGTCACAGTCACGTTGGGCTCACTAACACTAACGCGAACACTTTTATTTTCTTCACTGTGTGCTAATTGTTTCTTGTTTTGAGTGATAAATGCGTCCATGCACGTTTGTTTTCGTTTTGTACTCATTTTTCAAACTAAAACATAAGAGACAGCCTAAGAAGTGTTTTGATGCTGCTTGAAATTAAGTCGCGACACAATTGATAAAAAAGAGCAGTCACCCCCATCCTCACCCCTCATCTACTGTACATTATGAGAGACAACCCTGTCCTCTGCATAATGTCACCAAGTTGTCTTCATGAAGTAATCTTGTGATTGAGCGGTAAAGTACCCAACCCTGCCAACAAGAATAGTTTAAGAGGACCACGAAAAATAGTACAGGTAAACATTATAATTGCCCAGTGAGACGTTATTAAACAAAGCACACATTATAGCCCAGCCCAGACCTACCACAATGTGAGTTGTGACTGAGAGCTTTCACTAAGAAGCCTGGTTTGCTACAAATGGCTAAGGAAGGAGCATAAATATTATTCCATCTTACAATATTTTCTAGCATAAATATATATTTTTAGTTTGTGAACGCATTTAACCCATCCAAATACTATAAAAAATGGGGGAACGTCGTTCCAGCACCAATACACCTCTAAATAGGATGAAATGTGCGAGTTGTGCGTGAAGCTTGGGTTAGGGGGTAGATATAAAGGATGGTTTAGGTGGGGTGGCGAGGTGGTCTGCCAGTCTGCTGTTATTCTAGCGTAGTGCAGTGTCAAATTTTGGTAATTTGTGATTATTCTAGGAATCCAACTTGTTTAACATAATCTTCCCTGGTATTTCTAACAGTTTCCTCCTCCTTGACTGCTTCTCATCAGGTCCTGGGGGAATCTTGTAGATCTGTAAACGTGTTCACGCAGCTTCACCAGCATTAATTCAATTCATTGAACACGTTATATCCCCTATATAATTGAGTATTCAACTTTTAAACGTCCAAATCTTGTAGATATGCTTAATACAGCGTTTGTTATTGAAGTAAAGAGTTGTATTGAAGACGGAAACTTTGGCTTAACGTTCCCGTTTCCTTCTTATGAACTGACCATTAAATGTCCAGTGCAAATGGGCGTCTTTTTCATTTATATTTAATTTAATTGGAGTATTGCTATGTTGTGTGTTATTTTTGATAGGGGTGGATTTTAAAATATTTCCATTCAGGGCAATTTTATAAACTCTGTAGCATGTCAATTAGAGAGATTATACATCTACAATTAAATATTTAAAAAAATTATAATTTATGACAACAGAAACGAAATAAAGAATTAATATCAGCATATTTAAGAGTATTTTGCCTCAAGATTTATATTCCGTGACTGGATGAAGTCAGATATAAAATCATGATTTTCCCAAGGGTAAAACACGTGGCTTTTAAGAGACGTTAAATTTTGATAAATACTGAACAGATTCCAAAGAAGAAAATTAAACGGGCATATTTAGTTATAATACGCTTCAATATCTACTCACCATATTAAGATGTTCTTGGATTCCCTCGCCATCCTGTTTGGAGAAATCATTCAAAAAACAACAGCATGGTGGCTTCAACACGTGCTTTCACTTCTACTCCTGATGCGCAAAGAAGTCTAGTATGACTGAACTCGACCCAGTGACCCGCTGCGCTCAGAGTTGCCAAGCGGCGTTTCAACGAACCTTACCTTCCCCTAACCCCGCAAGCTGTTCTCCCTCCCTTGTTTCCCTTTCACCTTGCTTTCATCTCTCTCTCTCTCTCTCTCTCTCTCTCTCTCTCTCTATGATTCTGAGTTTATCACCTATTTGGTTTTGTTTCGTTCAAGTCAGATTTGAAAGTATAAAAATACTTTTCCTCAGTTTCACGGTATGGCAATCCATCACAACGTAGCACTGAAGAAGGGACCCCTGATAACTCGCTCAACGACGGAACCTTGCAGTATTGGGCGTGGGATCCACAGCCGCGCCATCCAGGAGGATGTTCTACAATTGCATAAGTATCCTGTCGTCGTTTTCAAGTCTAATTGACTTTAGAGTATATTATTTGTAAAAAACTAGACAATGTCTGACATGACATTTTGATTGATAACTTTTTGTTGTGTTTATGATCTTTATAGTCGAAAGTGACTTTTATTTTGTATAATTTTCTTATTCAGTCGAATTGACTGTAAAATCATCTTATTCTAAATTATGATGTTTATTTAATTTGTTGTATATAGTGACCCTGTGACTAAGGGGTCAGAGTCAAAAGGACTCATATATGTAGCAAGTCCTTCAGACTCGATATATTAGTCCTAGCGATTATTGTTCTCTTGTACAGTTTTTAAATATGAGCCTTCTGCTCTAGATGTAAATATGGATTTAATTCTAAATCCTGCTGGTCCGCATAAGTTCCATGAGACTGGTCAATGTTTCTCATGACGCCGTGGACGTCATGTGCATTTGTTAATATTTAGTATGGCTTCAACTAGGCTGTCTGTCCTTGTTTAAATCCCTGTTGGGTTTTTAGTTCTATCTTTGAGTTTGGCAGGTAGTCACGCTTAGCGTGTGGTATTAGCTTGGGTGGGTAAACCGCGGAACACCGCTTGATTCATAATGGGGTCCGCGGCGATAATACAGTTTATCTCTTTGCCCGCCATGGACGCTATAGTCTCTGTATGGCTATTAGGCGTAATTCAAATTAGTGCTGCACCCCTGAGAGAGTGAGTCACTATATGTTTGTACTATTGAATGTTCCGGCAGTACCAATAGGGAAAGAGACCAGCCATAGTACTATTATGTTGACACCTGTTTGTTAGCCATCGAACAATGTAATAAACTGACCTTTCTATTGCTTTTCAAGATCCAATGCCTCTTAAGTACTTACGCAACAGTTCCAATCAAGCAAGATTGATTAAATTATAAATGTGTCCTAAATCCTAGATGTATACGAGTTTTAGTTAATTTTCATTAATGATTACCTTACTGCTTTCTTTTCTAGAAACACCAGAATGTAGCCTGGCTCCAGCCTAACTTTTGTTATCACTGCAAGACAATCACCTTTTTCTATTTGATTTGAACAAACTTAACTCTAGTGTTCCTATATTCATGTTGTAAATTATATTTAATTCTGTTGTTATAATAAATCTATTTGTTATCTAAATTGTTCAATCTATTTTAAATCATCTCACCTTGTCTTAGTTTACACCCCCCTAGCTAAGGGCAAGTGTAACAACTCCTGACACGATTGATGAGAATGCATGGGCCAGTATTTTCTAATTTAAAGATAGGACAGTTAATTTAACGGTGAAAATATGATATTGGTTTCAAGTTCATGAACATTCTTATTAAATCAATAATCTAGCTTTAATACATTCTTTTACAATTTAATGAATGCATTCTTGAGCATCAAATAAATACTACATTAACACAGTCAAATATTACACTACTTTTGTTTGGATTGATAGCTGAAGTATTATTATTATTATTATTATTATTATTATTATTATTATTATTAGCACCGCGTATTACTACACATTCGTGTTATACGCACTTACGCTAATGTGCAATAGTAGCGTGATGGTGAGATGAAATGAAGGACCTACAGTTTAACGTGGAATCCGAACCACGGTGGAGGCCTGGCATTCCCCACATTCAGATAGCTGAAGTAATAAAAATTGTATTATACTATATACAGGATGAGTCAGGATTAGAGGGATATATTTTGAAAGAGGATAATATGTGCCATTGTGAAATAAAGTTTAAATGTACATTTTCATTACTCTTAATAGTTCCGTAAATATATACAGTCACCTTAGTATTACAAGGTTGTAAGTGAACACAGATATGTTTGGAGATACAGGGACTTGAATGTTCACTATGATCGTTACCATTATAAATTATAGGTAGTATTAATATAAGTTTGTATACAAAGTAATGTTATTATTTATGTGAAACTGTCATGGAGTTTGAAAATTTTCCTTTCATTTTTTAGCTATTGAAACAAAAGCATTTTATAACTAGATACAGTATAATAATAAATTATGCTTAAAGTTTTTTTATTTTTCTTAAATTTAAGTTTAGTAATTAAAAGTTTCATAGCAAAGTCTATAGCAAAATATAAAAACATTATGAAAAACACACATGTTAATGTGTAGATTTCATTTTGTAAAGAAAATACACCTAATATTGTTTAATGTATTTTTTTGTTAAACAAATACAGTACATGTATTCATAATAAAAATATTGATATTAACTATTTGTAATTAAGTTTGAGTTATTTATTTGTTCAAGATCCCAAGATTGGATAAATACTCTCTGTCGATTTGTCCATGGACTTTTTCTTCTGTTCTGATAATTCTACAATCCGACCACTGACTTTGGGTATTTGAAGTATTGTTTAAGATTTCATATCATCAATACCAACAGAGTCAGCTGAAGATTGTCTTTAGTGTCTAAACTTTTTTTGATTTAAATTAACATTGTTATAACACTCATACAAATGAGATTCACAATATTAAATTTCAGTGCGTGATTGAGTGAATCTTAGAGATGTTACTTTTGAATAAGGAACTTGTTTGAAATTCAAATTTGTGGCACATGTTTAAAAATCTTTGAAATTTGTCTTAATCATCTGTAGTATCATGTAAGGATTCTTTTGGTTCCCTTTTAGTAACGACCGCAACAAAGAAATGGGAGATAAAAACTCACTTTTTAACAACACTTAAGCAGATATGCACCGAGTCCATCTCCTGAACACAGGAATGACCGACTAAGTGTTGAGAATTTCATTGTGATTCCATCAATAGATGGATAATGTTTCAAAAAATCAAGCACTGCAAATTAAATCATTGAGTTCCTGTTCTGTAGTACGCAACTGTAACTCCATAGTGTTAACTCTTTGTTGTTTGGATTGTCTTTTGCAACCTGCATCAATATTTTACATACAACACTAGCAATAATCATTTCCTATTCTTCCCTTAAGAGCTTCTGTCTATAAGGTACAGTATACTTGTTTGATTGTTGAAAGCCTGTTAAATTGTACATATTCAGCTTTTCTTTCATCGTCCCAGTCATGTTTGACTGTTTCACGCACGCGCATCTGTTCTCTTTCCCCTCCCT